>QGSO01000285.1:0-230000 GCA_011037825.1 Carya cathayensis | reverse complement strand
GCAAAGATCTATAAAGAAAAGATGAAGAAGTGGCATGACAAAGAGATTCTTAGGCAAGAGTTTGCACCAGGACAGCAAGTTTTACTATTCAATTCACGACTAAAACTCTTCCCGGGAAAGTTAAAGTCAAGATGGACAGGTCCTTATACAATTCATGAAGTTTTCTCTTTTGGAGCGATAGACTTGAAGGACAAGACATGGAAGATTTTCAGAGTTAATGGTCAGAGATTGAAGCACTACTATGTAGAACAAGTGGAGAGGAACTATGCATTTATTCCTCTTGGAGATCCTAATTGATGAAAGTTGAAAAGTCTGGCTGTAGACTTTAAAACAAGCGCTTATGGGAGGCAACCCATAGATCTATCTCTCATTCTTTCATTTATTTTGTTATCTTTATTTATTTAGTTTTAATAAATTGGTTTTTGATGCAGGTTTATTTAGAATGAATAAAGAGCTGAAAAATTTATAAGCTTCGGAAGATTCACCATGAAACCAGGGAAGTTCCTTTTATTTCTTCAATCCTTTTTACTTGTGCATTACAATGAGGACATTGTTTACTTTAAGTTTGGGGGTGTAAACTCCTATAGTCATTTGATCCTCTTGTTTTCTAAAGTTGTTTGATTCTCTTACCAAGCATGCATTGGAGTAAGATTGATTTATCTATGACTCTGAAATTTGTGATTGAAGATGGTTTTGAGAAAAATTTTCAAAAAGTTCTTTTATGTCAAGCGGAGTTTTGTGGGTACTTTGGTTTAAATCTTTGACCTTGAACATAATTGAGCACATAGTCGTTTTTCTCTTATTCCATTTTGCTTATGAAGAGAAGAAGTTGAATTAATTGAAAGATGGAAGTTTGATTTTGCTTTGCTCTATAATCCGTTGATGGATCATTGAGGCGAAATCCTAGTTGAGACCAAATATTAGAGAAATGATCTAGGCATTTCTTTGGCATAACCAAAAAGCTTTCCCAGCCGTCCTAAATATCATGCCATCATTACATGGTGTGTTTCCATAGTCAACCCCCTTGAGCCTTATTCTACATAAGCCTTTATTTGTTCTATGAACTACATAAACCATGCCCGTTCTAAGCCTGAAAAACAATGAATCTACCTTTGATAGTTTGAGAAAATACTTTGGTGGAAAGTTACATTTAAAAGAGAAAATTAGTGAAAGAAAATGATTTGTACTATGTTTGCTCTGTTTGATCGAAGAAGAAGAAGAACAAGAAGAACAAGAAGAGAAAAGAAAAAGAAAAAAGAAGTCACTAAGCGGAGTGTGAATCACCTCAAATTTTGTTAAAGGAATTGTTGGTATTGCATCAGTGATTACAGCAACAATAATGCCACAAGTATGAGCATATTGTCAAGAAAGAGCTATGATTTGAATCATGTGGAAATCTCTTTTAGTGTTCTTTTCACAAAGTATTTTCCCAGTTTGCTTTGATTATCCATATCCAGTTCTTTCTTAACCCTTACCCTGTGGCCTATCATTACAACCTTATTAAAGACCTTTTGATCTCTGATTTTGGTATTGACTACATTAGTGGAGAGGATTTCTGAAAATTGGACTTATGGGGTTAAGTTTTAAGAGAATTCTTCTGATTTTGGTTGTTCTACTTTTATCTGAGTTTGCAGGTGGTTTGAGGTTAAATTGACTATATCACACACACACTCAAGGTCTTAGCTTTAGGTTGAAGTAAACGCCTAACTCTTGCTTGACAAATTGCAAAATTTTTTATTGATTTTCTTGCTATCTTTGATGTTAAAAGAGTAAGATACTAGTGATGAAATCTAAATTCATAAAAGCTTGGTGAGTGATGATACTTCTCTTGGGGTCGAGTTGATATTGCCTAAAGTATCATTTGTTTTTCTTTTTGTTTGAGGACAAACAAAGTTGTAAGTTTGGGGGTATTTGATGACTTGCAAAATTTCATGTTGCAGATTTACAACATCGCTGGAGCGGAGGCTTTTAGCCGCTCAAGCGAACTCAGGCAGATTCAAACGCTCGACTGCCGCTCAACAATGAGCTCGAGCGGGATATGGGAAAACAAGTTCGCTCGAGCGGAGGCTTTTGGCCGCTCGAGTGAAGTCAGGCAGAGTTGAACGTTCGAGGTGCGCTCGACAAGCCACTCGAGCGAAGTTAGGCAGAGTCGACCACTCAATGTTCGCTTGACACCCCGCTCGAGCGAACATCGTATTTTGACAGATCTAGGGTTTTCCGCCGTCACACCATATAAAAGTGATTTTTCACTTTATGGCCGTACTTTTTGACTGGAGAACACTTTTTGGGACAGAAAAACATAGCTAGAAGGATTCAAGTCATCTGTTTTGGAGAAGGAGTTCCACATATTGCACGTACATTGGAATCATACACGAGGCCAGACGGGAGAAAAGTATTGAATCATTTCCTTGAGTTTTTGAAGACAATTTGCGGCTGGAAGGAGTATTTTTCAGCGTTTATTTTCTTCCAATATTCTCAGAATAATTATGGTGAATTCGTTTATGTTGAATTCAATTTCTAGCATGAGCTAAATTTTCTTTATTCTAGGAAAACGATGTAACCTAGTTCCGAACTATGCTTGATTGTTTATGCTAATTTAAGGCAATTCTCTCTTTGTTTATCTGATTTATTCTGAATTTATTGCTTCTAATTAACTGGCCATTGATTAGATGATATTTAATCTTGTGATTTGCTATTGAAAGAGGGAATCATAGGGTAGATCTTGAATATTTCAGCATAGGTGAATATAGAGATCGAAAGACTTATATGAACCTATGTAGTAATTAAATCATTGGTATGATTGGTTCTTGTTTTATTAATTTGCATATTCTTGTGTAAATTGATGAACTAGAGTAATTTCCACTTGACTATCGAAAGAGGCTTTTGGATGGATTAGAGATTTGTTAATAGACAAAAAGAATTAAATTAAATTAGTTGGATGAGAAAAGCATAGTGAAGAATTAGGTGAAATCGCTTTCCTAGAAGTTTTCTTTCCCATTAATTTAATTTTCGAACGTCAGTTTTATTTCCTTTGCGTATTTCTCTTTGAGTTCATCTTAGTTTAATTTGCAACTACAAACATCTTAGTGATTCCTCTAGATAAAATCGAGATTAATATAATTTTGGTATTTGGCAAAAGTAAGATACCAATCCCTGAGGACGATACTCTTCTTATCACTTTATTATAAAACTACGATATTGTGCACTTGCAGTTTTGCACCGATCAAATGTCATTACATGGTTTGTGGCATGTTGGTTGATTATACTTAGGAGATGATGAAAGTCAATTTAGGATGAACGTTTGAGCCTTTCAAGCTATCCTATGTTTTATCCATTAGAAACCATTTTAAGCCTAAGTGAAAAAGAAAAATTAGCCTTTCTTTTGTAAACTCATGTTTTTCTCATCCCCTCCACATTAGAGTTGAGCCTAAATTATTATCTCTTTCATACCTTTTACCTTTAAAGTATGTGCTAGGGATGTTAAATATTGATCTGAAAAACAAAAAGAAGCCAAGGAAAGGGATGTACTATGGTGGTTTCTTATTGGTGTTGGAAGGTTTGTTAAAATGGATTCCATGAGAGAGAGAGAGAGAGAGAGAGAGAGAGAGAGAGAGAGATTCTCTAAAACAAAGAGAAAAAAATACAATAAGTTGAGGGAGTTGTGCTTCATGTATTATCGTGTGAAGGCCTCTGGTATGTATTCATAAGCTCTTGTGAATTCTTTTATCTTCCCTTGTTTTCTTTAACTTGACCTTAGCTTCATACAACCTTTGATTATTGACCTTTCTGATGCTAAGTGGATTTGTGGTAAGAGTTGTTGAATTCTCAATAATTAACTTTCATTTGTGTAGATCTATGGCTCTTTGTCATTTTGCCTATATACACTTATACCTCCTACACACTTGAGTGAGTAACCTTATTCTGTTGGCGAACATTAGAGTGGTGGAGTTAATGCTTTTGTTGATGGTGTGCTCGAAGTTGTATGTGCTTAGGTTGTTGGTAAGATGTCTATGTCTTAGATATTATTGCATTGTTTATGTGGAAGTTTTCATTTCAAGCTGGGGATATTTTTCTTTCCACTGCCTTGATGCTTGAATTGCTTGAGACTAGCAATAGGCTGGTTGGGGGGGGGGTGTGATGAGTGCACGAAAGTGTACTCTGAACATTGCATTTACTAGTTTAATTGCTAGATTATATGTGCTATTGAGGTATTTTGATTATGTTTTTCCAATTTAAACTTTAATTTCATAATGTCCAAGTTTTGATTCAGTGTCTAATGGTTTTATTGCAGGAATGAATTTAAAAATGATTAAGCTAAAGTCTGGCTAATAAGAAAGAAGAGAAAAATCAATGGATAATTTCATACATCCAAAGTCCAAGAAATTAGAGTCATAAACAAGGAAGGAAGAGCAATTAATAAAAAATATTCAGAATTCGCAGCCTCTCTGAGTATCTATTAGTATTATGGTCATATCTTCCTTTGCTAATATTTAGGCGATTCAAGATGTGTTGGAAAGCTAACTCAATGGGCTATATTTGTCTTAGAAATAGCCATTTTCTAATTTGGCCGTTTACTAAGCGAAAGGGCTCGTAATCTGCATGTGGAAATCTAGAGTATTACCTACTCGAGTTTGCACGCAATTTTCTTTCCATATTGGGGATAGCTTGTGAAAAAGGAAGAAAATAGAGAGCCAAGGAGAAGAAAAGAAAAGGCCCTTCTTGTTTTGGGAGAGAGGATGCTAGGGTTCGGAGAAAAAGAATTCTTTTTCTTTCAAATGGGGAGCTAATTCCTTGATGAGGCTAGGGATGAACTTGCTTGAATGATGATGATTTCAATTTTTTTGGATTCATGTAATAAACTTTCTTGCTGATACAATTCTTGTTTATCATCTCTTATTAGTCTTCCTTATATTTGGATAATTTTGCAACTAATGCTTTTCATAGATTCAGTCATACTTTCTCTATGGGATTGTTGAGGTGTTTATGATCTGGTTGTTGATCTTATTGGTGTGATTCTCTACTACAGTATTGCTATTAAGTATATTGTCATCTTTGAATCTAAGTCTAATAGGATAGCAATCCGTGCTTTCAAAATAAGAGTGGTTTTCAAGAATTATATTTAAAGAAATTGGTTATAAAGATAAATATTTTTATTAGAGAGTCTGGTGCTACGATCTCTAATTGAGTATCTAATGAATCTGATATGGATAGAATTATCAAGTTCAAGTAAGGGATTCCTGATGCTACACTACTATTAATTCTGGTCAAACCTTTTCATTATTATATTTTGGCTCTTCAGTTTATTTCTTTTTAGAAAGGATTTGTCTTACATTACTACTTTAATTTTTGTTTTATTAAAATTCTAGTTTCTTTTAGTATTTCTACCATCTTCCTGTGGAATTGACACCCTAATCTATATTGCAACTATTGCGTTATTCTTTGGGCATAATCAAGGGGGTTTTTTGGGCACTAGATGTCCCTCGTGTTTCTCGTGCAAGGACTCGACCGTGACTTGTTTTTTGGCAAAAACCTGCTGAAGGGTGGATCAAATTGAATGTAGATGGGAGTTGCCGTGATAACCCGATAATTTTGGTGGAGGAGGTGTCATTCGGGACTATAGGGGAAACTTCAAAGGAGCCTTCTATTCCTATTTTGGACATAGAACGAATAATGACGCCGAATTGAGGGCGTTAATTGTTGGCCTTGCCTTTTGCAAAGAGTTGGGTTTCAATCAGATTTTTATTGAATGTGATTCCATGTTGGTGGTTTCTTGGTTGGTTAGTCGTAAGTGCACGGCTTAGTACTTATGGGATTTTTGGGATGATCTTTCGCTTTTACTAGGAGATGTGCACTTCACCATTGAACATCAATTTAGACAAGGGAATAATGCCACAAATTTCCTTGCACATCGGGGAGTGGAATGTCATAATAGTAGATTTGTTGATTATGCTTCTTTGCCACGTAAGTTGAAGGGTACGCTTCCTTTGGATAAGGTTGGATTACCACATGTTTGAGTTTAATGGAGGGTTGGTTTTGTTTTGTTGTTTATTGGTGTTTCTTTGGTTTTGTTGTAATAAGGTTTTTCTTCACCATAAGTGAGAGTCTTTTTAATAAAGGTTAGAGGTGCCACCCTCTTTCATTAAAATAAAAAATAAAAAATTAGTAGGTTTACTATTATGCCAGGAAGAGATCATTGGTGTGCAATGGATTGGATAATGAAATATATATCTGATACAAAAAACCATGGCTTATTTTATAAAAAGTATCTTGCTATATTTGAGGGCTTTAGTGATGCTAATTGGAATACTTTGTCAGGTGATTCTCTTTCCACTAATGAAATAATTTTAAAACTCCCATCTTTATATAGGTTTGACATCAACCAAGATGGTACATAAATTGTTTTTTTTTTTTTTAGAAGAGCCGGTAGCCACCCACATAGCAGCCTCATCCCAAGTTTATTAAAAAGCCCTCACTTGTGGCAGAGGAATACCATGGTTACAACCCTTGGCCTAGGGGCTACAAATAAAAACCAAAACCCAGGCCTAAGAAAACCAAAAAGAAACCACAACCACAACCACAAAGCACAAAAAAAAAAACATAAAAAAAGACGCAGAACCACAACTTGCAAGAAACAACCTACATAGACAAAAAGTAAGAGTAGAAAAAATTGAGTGTAAAGAAAAAGACATACCTGAAGATAAAACCATCGACCGAGGCACATTAACATCGTCTTCGGATTTTCCGAATGTAGGGAAGACCCCCTTTGTCCAGCCGAATATTGCCTCTTATGGAAGTAGGTAGATCAGATAAAGAAAACCATGAGAGGGTATGGCCCTTAGCACCCATTTTAGCAAGCCCATCCGCAACCGAGTTACATTTTCTATAGCAGTGAACAAGAGAAACATTGAGCCCTGTGAGACGACTCTGGATCTCATCCCAATAATCTTCCATGTACATACATTGTACGCCTTCATTTCTTTGTTTTCTTGTCACATACTGATCTGTCTATTGCTCAGTTCAATGTTTCTTTTCTAGGCTTTCACTTTTCACGAACTATGTAATGGGCCCTTTTACTTTGACTGACTCGAGAGAGTCACTCCCCAAGAAGTAGATGAATGAGAGAAAGAGAGATGAAAACAGAGAGATGAGAGAATGAGTGAATAAATTTTCTGATGCCTTTGCTCTTCATTTCAGTTCGTTATTATAGTTAAAAACAATTACAAACGACAGTGTTTTACATTCTATTTTCTTTTCAGACTCATACGACATCGTGCCACTTAATTCTTTTACTCACAATGTAAAATGATGCCATGCTAATAACCCCTCTAAACTACAACTCGTATTACATGTTTGTTATGAACCCTCTGTCGTTTAGCCTTACAACACACACGTAATGCAGCACCTGCATCACTGCTTCTCAACACCTCCACAACAGCATCTTACACACTCCTCCCTTTCCAAGCACCTTGCCCACAAGGTGAGGAAATTTTTCCCTAAGCTTCCAATATGATTCCCATGTAGCTTCTTCTGGTGCAACACCCATCCACTGAACCAAGACTTCCACAACAGCCCTGTTGTTAAGCTTTATGCTCATTCTTTGTAAAATCTACTGTGGCTCAGTTTCAAGTTGTCCCTCTGCATCAACTGGTGGCAAGGTAGACAAGGGAGATATATGCTGACCCAATTTCTTCTTTAAGGAAGACACAAGAAAAATAGGATGCAAACTGGATTGAAATGGCAACTCTAATTTGTATGCAACCTGTCCAATTTGGCTTACCACTTGGAATGGCCCAAAGAACTTTGGTGCCAGCTTCATATTCCTTCAAAGAGCTAGTGACTTTGCCTAGAAGGCTGGAGCCTCAAATAGACCCAATCCCCCACCATGAACTCCCTTTCAGTATGCCTTTTATCAATGAATAGTTTCATTTTGTCCTGAGCCAACATCAAGTTATGCTTCAAAGCTGTTAACACTTCCTGCCTTGTTTTAAGTAACTCATCCACAGCCTGATTCTGAGAAAAACCAGGAATGTACTGCTACAACTTCATAGGAGGGACACCATACACTGCTTCATATGGTGTCATTTTGGTTTAGGCATGACAGGAGGTATTGTACCACCATTCAGCAAGTGGTAACCAATCAAACCAACCCCTTGGTTAGTCACCTAAAAAGGACCTTAAAAAGTGTTCCAAACACGTATTTACTACCTCAGTCTGACCATCAATTTGAGGATGGTAAGATGAGGAGTAAGACAAATTTACTCCTTGTAACTTGAAGAATTCCTTCCAAAAAGAACTTGTGAAAGTGGCCCCTCGATCAGAGACAATACTGATGGGCATCCCATGCAATTGGAAGATATTGTTTAAAAACAATGCAGCAACTGTGACTGCTGTAAAGGGATGCTTCAAGGCTAAGAAGTGTGCATACTTCGATAGCCTATCAACTACTACCATCACTATAGAAAATCCCTTTGACATAGGCAATCCTTCAACAAAATCCATAGACACATTAGTCCATATTTGTTGAGGAATAGGTAAAGGTTGTAATAAACCTACTGGCAACACATTTTCTCCCTTGTTTCTTTGATATACTTCACATTCCTTAACAAACCTCTTCACCTCAAGCTTAAGACCAGGCCAATAAAAATCAACTCTGGCCCTATGTAAAGATTAATGGAAACCTGAATGTCCAACCAATGGACTAGCATAAACAGAGTATAAGATTTTTTACTTTAAGTCTGCACAATTAGGAATGTAAATTCTACCCTTCTTGAAGATAATGCCTTGCTTTAAAACTAAATTTGAGGAAGATTGACCCAGCTAGATCTTTGCTATCTTCTGCTTCACAAGAGGATCTTTATCATAAGCTTTTTGAATATCCTCTACCCATGTAGGATTAGGAACTGTAATTGCACATTCAATGATAGAGTTTCATCACTTTCATCCCTTCTAGACAAAGCATCAACTACTTTATTGTCCACTTCTTTTTTGTATTCAATTGTAAACTCATAGCCCAAAAGCTTAGAGAGCCATCTCTATTGTGCAGCTGTGCCAACCTTTTGCTCAAGCAAATATTTCAAACTATGGTGATTTGTTCTCACTATAAAAGCACCACAAAAAATATAAGGCCTCCATTTTTTAACTACCAACACCAAGGCCAAAAACTCATTCTCATATGTGGATAACAACAGATTTTTCCCTTTCAATGCTTGGCTTAAGAAAGCCAAGGGTCTCTGGTCCTGCATCAGTACAGCTCCAACTCCACTTGCACACGCATCACACTCAATGATGAAAAGTTTTTGTAAAGTCTGGTAGTGCCAAAACAGGTGGATTTGTGACAGCGACTTTCAATTTCTCAAATGCTCTTGTGACTTTTGAATTCCATAGAAAGGAATCTTTCTTCAATAATGCTGTCAAAGGTGCTGCAATAATACCATAGGCTTTAATGAACTTTCTGTAGTAGCAAGTCAGTCCAAGAAAGCCCCTCAAACCCTTCACATTCTTTGGTATAGGCCAACTAATCATGGCTTCAACTTTCTTTGGATCTGCCTTCACTCCAGTTCTTGATATGAGATGACCAAGGTATTCTATCTCTTCACAAGCAAAAAAGCATTTTGATCTCTTTACATAAAGTCCTTTCTCTTTCAATGTTGCTAAAACAATATCTAAGCGTATACAATGAGACTCTATATCCTTACTATACACAAGGATACCATAAAAAATAATAATCATTACAAATTTTCTCAAAAAAGGTCTAAATACATCATTCATGAGACCTTGGAATGTTGAAGGTGCATTTGTAAGACCAAAGGGCATTACAAGGAATTCATAATGTCCTTCATGTGTTCTAAATGCAGTTTTAGGAATGTCATCCTCTCTCATTCTAATTTGATGATAGCCCAATCGAAGATCAAGCTTAGAAAAAATTGTAGCACCACACAACTCATCAATTAATTCATCTACAACAAGGATAGGGTACTTATCTTTGATTGTAGCTTCATTTAAAACCCTATAGTCGATCCACATCTTCCAAGACCGATCAACTTTCTTCACCAAAAGCACTAGAGATGAAAAAGGGGACTGACTTGGCCTTGTTACTCTAGAATGCAATAACTTTTTAACAATTTTTTCAATCTCATTCTTTTGATAATAAGGGTATCTGTAAGGCCTAACACTCACAGGCACAACTCCTTGCTTCAAGTTGATTTGATGATCATGGGATCTTTGAGGAGGTAAGCCAGTTGGTTCCTAAAAAACACTATTGAACCTACTCAATAGCTTTGTTATCCTCTTGGGTTCTTTAATAATACCTTCTTGAGGTTGCACATAAATCATATGTAAGAACATACTTCGATGTTCCAATCCAGCTATACTGGAAATTCCCCCATCTTTAATCAAGGGACTACAAGGGGAAGATAACCCTTGTAAAGAAATTCCTTTACCTTCAATGCTAAACTGTATTTGCAGCTTCTTAAAGTCCCAAAGAATAGGCCCTAAAGACAATAACTATTGCACCCCTAGGACAACATCACATCCACCTAACTCCAGGGTACAAAAATCTGTTACAAATGTAGTTCCTTGAATATGAATTCCTACTTTAGTACACACTCCTTTACTACTAACCATATCACCATTAGCAATTTTAATTTGCATAGGATTGGATCTTTGTAAACACAACCCAGAATTAATGGCTATCATGGTATCTACAAAATTATGAGTATTGCCACTATCAATTAGTATCACTACCCTCTTCTTCCTTAGCTGTCTAATAACCCTCATGGTTTGAGGACTTGATGTACCCATCATTGCCTGAATCGAAATTGAGGCCACTTGAATAGCAAGTTGTTCATCTTGAGGTTGTACCCCCTCTTGTAACTACTGAGTTTCTTTTACTAATTCCCATCAATCCATTTGAGACAAATCCATTCCCTCCAAAACATACAATCTTGGTTTGACACATTTCTGCCCTTGATGATATTTTTCCTCACAAAAAGAGCAAAGACCGGCCTTCTTCCTTCTTTCTTGCATTTGAGTTTCTGAAATCCTTTGGTAAGGTATTTTAGAGACAACCTGCCCTTTAGGAGGAGCCCCCAAAATAGAAGGAACTTGTATTGACCTTTGTACACTAGTTCCAGAATCATAAGAACTCGACTTCCAAGCTCTTCTTGTACTCCAAACATTCTGTTCTTGAATCTTGGCCAAGCCAAATGCATCATTCAAGTTCCTGGGGTTGAACATCTTCACAGTAAACCTCACCTCATCCTTCAAGCTACTTATAAAGCAACTCAACTTATTCCTTTCCGAAATCCCTTTGAGTCTATTAGAGACCAAATCAAATTCTGCCTTGTAAGCCACAACAGAACCTAATTACTTCAGCCTTGTTAACTCCTCCATTGGATCATCATAAACAGACAATCCAAACCTCACTTGTAGTGTTTGGATAAATTCATCCCACGAGTAAAAAAGGCCTGCTTCTGTAGAATTCTAAAACCAAACCAAAGGTTCTTCCTCCATGTAAAAAGAAACAAAGAAAATCTTTTGTGCTGGTGGAACTTGATGATACAAGAAATACTGGTTTGCCTTGTACACCCAAGAAACAGGATTCCCCCCAGAATACTTCGGTAGTTCTATCTTAATGTTCTTAAAGATTCCTCTATCAACTGAGTCACGATACTGCCCTCCATCACTGCCTTCATTTTCTTCAAGATTCATGTTTTCTTGATGCGATCTCGTTCCATGATCATTCCCAGGAGAATTATTCAAAGAAATTCTCGAGATTTGCTACACCATCTCAGCAAACTTTCTTTCTTGATTTTCCCTATCCACACGAACAGTTTCTTGCTACTGAATCAAAATGGATATTGCATCTTCCAACTGCTTTTGCTGCCTTTCTTGCTATTGCCTTGACTGATTCACTGAATCAAGAACTTGCTCATATGACCTTGTACCTTCTGCCACATTACTGACTCTAGATACCAAATGTAGTGGGCCCTTTTACTTTGACTAATCCGAGAGAGTCACTCTCCAAGAAGTAGATGAATGAGAGAAAGAGAGATGAAAACAGAGAGACAAGAGAATGAGTGAATAAACTTTCAGATGCCTTTTCTCTTCATTTCAGTTTGTTATTATAGTTGAAAACAATTACAAATGACAGTGTTTTACTCTTTATTTTCTTTTCAGACTCATATGACATCGTGCCACTTAATTCTTTTACTCATAATGTAAAACGATGTCGTGCTAATAACCTCTCTAAACTACAACTCGTATTACATGTTTGTTAAGAACCCTATGTCGTTTAGCCTTACAACACACACGTAATACAGCACCTGCATCACTGCTTCTCAACACCTCCACAACAACATCTTACAAACTATAGCTTACGAAATGTTGCTAGTTCTCCAAAGATTGAGAAATTCTTGCTCACCATCCCAAAAGGTGAATTTAAAGTCTACTTCATACACTACGAGCCATCTTTGGCTTTCGTGAATGCCATAGAAGTTTCTCTTGGCCTCGACCTTCATCCCTAATAAGGCCCCTTACATTACTTTTTGTCAACCTTATTTCCAGATTAGAGTCCTGTGCCACTGCAACCTCAAGCTATAACAACAAAAGTCCAAAGTCAAATGACACTGAAGATTAGATAAGAATCATGTTCCGTTATTCAAACTTAAATGTACCTTATCTTTATCTTCCCACAAATGTTCAAACTTAATTGTATCTTATCTTTGTCTTTATCTTTATCTTATCTGTTATTCAAACTTAAATGTTCTATGGATCTCGCACAAATTCCTCATATTCAAATGGACGCGGCAATCAACAATCTTCTTCTTTCAAGAACAACAGAAACAGGGGGTGTGGTCGAGGCACATCCTCTTATTCAAATTCAAGGCCTGTTTGTCAAGTATATAATCAGATTGGCCACTTTATCCACTCAGCAAACAAATTTTGATCAGTCTTAGTATTTAGATTCTGGTGCCACACATCATCTTACATCAGATTTGGCTAACCTCAATGTTCAATCAGTTGAATATCATGGCAATGATCACATCAAAATTGGTAACAATATTGGTTTGCCCATCCAACATATTGGGATTACCCAACTCTCAACTCCCTTTCTCAAACTTCATTTAAATGATGTTTTACATTTTCCACATATCACAAAAAAATTGCTTTCTGTTCAAAAGTTTACCCAAGATACTAATACATTTTTTGAATTTCACCCTTGTTTCTTTTTCTTGAAGGATCGAGCTATGGGGAAGGTTCTACTCAAAGGCCCGAGTGAAAATGGACTATACAAAATTCCTTCATCTTCTTCTCTTCCAATAAAATGCCTTAGTGGGTTAATGTCACTCCATTTCTCAATGGCACTCTGGCATAGGGCATCCTTCATTCAAAGTCATCAATCAAGTTCTTAGATCTTTAGGTGAATTGCTTATGTTAAAAATAAATTCAAGTGTCTAGATTGTTTCAGTTCAAAAAACAAGCAATTAAGCTATTTGGCTTCCACAACTCAAACAATTGAACAACTTGCTCTTATTTACAGTGATGTACAGGGCCCTGCTCCTGTTACTTCTCGTTTAGGTTGCAAATATTATGTTTCATTTTTAGATGCTTCCAATCATTATACTTGGCTCTATCCAATCTCTGTTAAGCGTGATGTTTACAATGTCTTCATTAAATTCCAAGCCCATGTTGAATGATACTTTAACTCCAAAATTAAATTCATTCAATTTGATCGGGGTGGTGAATATCATCCTCTTCATGAAATTTTTTAATCAAATTGGCATTCATCATCGTGTCTTGTGTCCCCATACTCACCAACAAAATGGTGCAATCAAACGAAAGTATCGTCACATTGTTGAAACCGTTGATGCTTTGCTTTCTCATGCTTCTCTTCCTCAACCTTTCTAGGATGATGCCTATAGCACAACATGCTATTTAATAATCGTATGCCCACTCTTTGATAAAGTGTTAAAACTGTATGATTAAGTTACTTAAGTGAATAAATTGTTTAACCAAAAAATGATTTAAGTATTTAATTATGTAGTAGATTATGATACTTGAGTCAATTGATAAATTCTGATATTTTTGTACTTGAGAAGATTTATAATGTAATTATTTTACATGAAAATAAATATTCTAATTTGACTCCTCTCGTATATATTTTTTTTTTTATGGAAATATGCTTCATGCATTCATTCAATAACGAAGTTACAGCTGCAACTTATCAGTACAGGCAAACCAGACTATATAAGTCAACTAACGCATATGCTCAGGAGCTTCCCCGCACATGGCGGACATCGTCTAAACTTCTAAAACGCTCACAAATACCAAAGCCAGGATGACCCCTCCAACCTCCAGGAAGGTGGATTACAGGAGACAACTTCCACGAACAGACAGACCAAAGCAAAAACAACACAAAACCAAAAAACCAACAAACCACAACAAACTACACAACCCAACAAACAGACAGCAAACCAAGCACCAGCAAGAGCTCAACGGAAACACCACCCCAGGCGACGGCATCCGGAGCCCAAGAACAGCACGAGCACCCAGCTCGCGTACGGACCACAAAACCTCCACTGCAGAGGTCGGTCGTACGTCCACCAGCTGTAGCATCGTCTGCCATACTCCACTCGCACAAACCCCAGGTTGTGTCCGACCAAAAACTCAACACTCCGCTCGGTTTAAACAAGGATAACAGAACGAGACCACAAACAAAATAGAAAACAGACGAGCAAAAAACACCACGAGCAGAGCAAACCACTCTATGTGGAGGTCTGACGGACAGTTGATGAACACCCGGAGTTGAAGGACCGAGAAAAGCCATGTTTTGAACCGGCAGGTGGCTCCACGGTGGCTCGTGACATCCACGCACTGAAGCAAGCCGAGACATCATCCCACGCGTGCAGGCTACGCGCCCCTCTCTCTCTCTTTTCAAAAGGGTTAATTTTGATTTTTCTACAAACTCTCATTCGGCACTTTTTTTTCTTCATGTTTTTTTTTGGCTTTACGGACTGGGTGTAGACGGGTGATAAGCACTCTCTCTCTCTCTCTCTCGTTTTATTTTTTTTCTAGTTTTTAGTTTTGGTTTCGGTTGGCAGATCTTAGTCGGTCGGTTTTCATTTTTATTTTAGTTTTTCTGGGTTTATTGGTAGAACTTGGGGCGGCGGCCTCTCTCTCGTTTTGGGTTTTTTTTTTCATTTCTTTTCAGTATTGATTCGGCGGCTAGGTTTCACTATTTTTATTTCGTTTCCCAGTTTTTTGTTAGTTCTTAGTGGTTTCGGCTGGGTTGTTCTTCATTTTATTTTCTGCAGTTTCTCTTTTGAGTTTATTTTCATTTGCTGTCGACAGAGTTTTATTTTTTTCTTTTTAGTTCTACGTTCGGCTAGGCGGCGTCTTAATTTTTCCATGGCAGCATTTTCTTTTGGTTCTTAGTTTTCATTTTTTGTACATGGGGACTGGCAGTTTCATTTCGTTTTGGAATGGTGGAACTCTCTCTCTCTCTCTCTTTTCATTTTGAGTTTCGTTTCTTTTCTTTGCTGAAACTTTTTCTTCTCCGTTTTATTCGGCTGCTTAGTTGTAAAAGTTTTCGTTTATTTTTCCCAGAGATTTATTTTCTTTCTCAAAATGAAAAGAGAGAGAGAGAGAGTTCCACCATTCCAAAACGAAATGAAACTGCCAGTCCCCGTGGCAAATGAAAATAAACTCAAAAGAGAAATTGCAGAAAATAAAATGAAGAACAACCCAGCCGAAACCACTAAGAACTAACAAAAAACTGGGAAACGAAATAAAAATAGTGAAACCTAGCCGCCGAATCAATACTGAAAAGAAATGAAAAAAAAAACCCAAAACGAGAGAGAGGCCGCCGCCCCAAGTTCTACCAATAAACCCAGAAAAACTAAAATAAAAATGAAAACCGACCGACTAAGATCTGCCAACCGAAACCAAAACTAAAAACTAGAAAAAAAATAAAACGAGAGAGAGAGAGAGGTGCTTATCACCCGTCTACACCCAGTCCGTAAAGCCAAAAAAAAAACATGAAGAAAAAAAAGTGCCGAATGAGAGTTTGTAGAAAAATAAAAATTAACCCTTTTGAAAAGAGAGAGAGAGGGGAGCCACCGTGGAGCCACCTGCCGGTTCAAAACATGGCTTTTCTGGGTCCTTCGACTCCGGGTGTTCATCGACTGTCCGTCGGACCTCCACATAGAGTGGTTTGCTCTGCTCGTGGTGTTTTTTGCTCATCTGTTTTCTATTTTGTTTGTGGTCTCGTTCTGTTATCCTTGTTTAAACCGAGCGGAGTGTTGAGTTTTTGNCTCTCTCTCTCTCTTTTCATTTTGAGTTTCGTTTCTTTTCTTTGCTGAAACTTTTTCTTCTCCGTTTTATTCGGCTGCTTAGTTGTAAAATTTTTCGTTTATTTTTCCCAGAGATTTATTTTCTTTTAGTGTTTTTGGTCGGTGGATTCTCTCATTTTTTTGTTCTCTTAGTTTTTCATTTAACGGGTTATCTATCTTCAGGATTCTTCGGAGTGTTTTTTTTTGCTGGTAGTATTTTTTTTTCCTTTCAGTTTCATTTTTTTTCCTGACTTTTATTTCCCTTTTAGCTTTAGTTCTTGGCTGCAGCGTTCTCCTTCGTTTATTTTTTTTTACTTTCGGTTCATTTTTATTTTGAGTTTCTTTATCTCTCAAATTTTGTTATGGCTTTACTTAGATTAATTTTTGTTGTTAGAAATATCATATGTAGCTAACTTCTGAAGCTTGGGTTGTGGAATGAGATTCAATTTGTTTCGGGTTCTAACTTAATGCAATACTTTGTTGATAAATGTTGATTTCATTATGTTACTAGTTGGATTTGAATTGAAAATAGATTGTGACTCTTGTTCTTGATTTATTGTTGGTGTAAGGTACAACAAAAACTTGAAAATTATCAAGACTTCTCTCAATTGAGTGTAACTGTATATTTGGCTAGTAAAGTAGAGAATCCTTTAGAGAGATATTGCAAAAACTTGAGCATAAATTTTTACTTTCCGTTTATCAATGCCTTGATTGGATTGTTAATCGAGAAAATTATCTAGGGTTTGAAACAAAAAGAGTATCATAGCCAACCTAAGTGTTTGTTAATTTGTCCTTTTGATTAGAAATTCTAATTTCAGCTTTGATTAAATTTTTGCGAGAATTGAATTCATACTTTTTTTTTTCTCTTACCTCATCTTTAATATTTTTCACATTGCATTTTATTTTTTATTTTCATCTCTCGTAGTTGACACATTTGTTACACAAAAAATCTCACAAACGCTTTGATAAAGCTTTGTCCTTGTGGAATACGATCTTGGACTTATCGTTGATACAACTTGACACTTCTACACTTAGAAGCACATTCGAGACCGAGTCACTCCTCATTTGCAAAATATGTCCCCATAAGAAACTCTTTTTCACCATCCTCCCGATTACTCCCATTTAAAATTTTTTGGTTGTGCTTGGTTGCCAAATTTGTGTCCCTACAACTCAAATAAATTTCAGCCTCGCTCTCTTATATTTGTCTTCTTAGGATACAGTCCTCTCCACAAAGGTTACAAATGTTTAAATGTCACCACTAGTCAAACTTATATTTCATGGGATATCATATTTGAGGAACATGTTTTTCCCTTAAAAAGCACACCTCTCCTTCTGAATTTCCTTTGACAACTCTCAGTGTCCAGCCCCACTTCTTTTGTCAAGTCCATTGCCACTTGTGCTTGTGCGACAAATCCTTTTCCCGCAACTCGGCTATCCAATATTAACACACAACCTCCACCTGAACTCCCTCAAGATACCAACACCCCAGCAACTTCCTCACTACCTTCACCGTCAAACAAGCTGCAAGCCTCCATCCACCTTCTTCAACACCAAATCTTCTCGACCCTCCTCATCCAACTTCCCATCCCATGACCACCCACTCCAAAAATAATATTACCAAACCCAAGACCTCCACATACGGTACCATAAAATAGCCCATTTCTCATGCCTTACTTGCAGCTACCACAAATTTACCATTCGAATCCACCTGCCATACTTCAGCCATCAAAGATCCATTATGGCGCCAAGCCATGAACTCTAAATTTGATGCCTTGCTCAAAAACCAAACTTGGACCCCTGTTCCTCCATCTCAAGCAACCAATATTTTTAGATGCAAATGGGTATTTTGCATTAAGTGAAAAGCATATGGCTCCATTGAGCAGTACAAAAGTTCACTTAGTCATCAAAGGTTTCCACCAACAATCCAGCGTTGATTATGGTGACACTTACAACCCTGTCATCAAGCTAATTGTCGTTAGCCTCATTCTCTCATTGGCAATCTCATATGGCTGGCCTCTCCATCAAATTGATATACAAAATGTTTTTCTTCATGGGAAATTAACATAGGATGTTTACATGAACCAACCACCAGGATTTCAGCACCCTCAATTTCCAAATCATCTCTGTAAGCTATAGAAAGCTTTGTATGGACTTAAACAGGCCTCACGAGCTTGGTTTTCTTGCTTTAGCAATAAACTATTGGCCCTCGGTTTCAAAGGTACTTAGTCTAATTCATCTCTCTTTGTGTATAATTCAAATGGAACTGTGATCTACATTCTTATCTACGTGGATTATATCATCATCACAAGCTCCAAAAAAGTTGCTATTGATGATATTCTATCTTCCTAAACGACTAATTTTGCTATTAAGAGCCTTGGTAGCTAAAGTTTTCTTCTTGGCATTGTGGCTATTCGCACATCATCTGGTCTCCATTTATCTCAACAAAATACATTGTTGACATTCTCAAACACACCAACATGCTTGTAGCCAAGCCCGTTAGTTCTCCCATGGTATCTACAAATGATCTCTTAGCATTCACTAGTGAGCCCTTCAATGATAAGACTTTGTAACACAGCACAATTGGTGCCCTACAATATTTGTGCCTCACACAATCGAACATTACCTTCTCAGTCAACAAACTCTCTCAGTTTCTCCAAAATCCTACAAATCTTCATTAGCAAGCTGTTAAAAGAGTCCTAAGATACCTCAAACACACTATCACACTTGATCTACACATTAAGCCTTGCAAGAATTATCTTATACAAGCGTATTTCGATGCAGACTGGGGTGGTAACAAGGATGATTGATGCTCCACAAGTGGTTTTTTGCATATTTTTTTGTGATAATCTTATTTCCTAGAGTTGCAAGAAACAAGCTATAGTAGCTCACTCAAGCGCTGAAGCCGAGTACAAAGCAGTTGCCAATACAACTGTTGAAATTTCATGGATCTCAACTCTCCTCACAAAAATTGGTTTACCATGTTCTCAAGCCTCGACTCTATGGTGATAACATCGATGCCACTTATCTTTCCTCCAAGCCCATTTTTCATGCTAGAACAAAGCACATTGAGATTGACTCATTTTGTATGGGACATGGCTGCTCATGGTTCTCTCAATATCAATTTCTTTTTTCTTTTTTTTTTTTCAAAAGAGAAACTTTATTGAATCGCCCTCACTGAGGCAGAGGAAGAACCATTTACAGCAAACAAATAAACAATGAATTAATAGCGTAAATAGGGTAGTCTCCAACAATCAGTGCTCAAAAGTCCACGAAGCCTCCCCGATCTGATTTCTGAGCCAACAAACTGTAGATATTATTCTTTGCTCCCTCCTTGGCTAAAAAATCAACAACCATATTTCTTTCTCTATAAATATGATGGATGCTGCAGTGAAGAGTCTGAAACAACACTTTAATTTCTTCTCAAAAATCCCACATATACCAGAAGTTGCAAGCACCATTTTTAAGACATCCACCACCACAGACGAATAAGATTCCACCATAATATTATTAAGACCAAGTTGTTGCGCTAATCTCAAGCCATCAAGCAAAGGACGTCCTTCGGCTACTGTATTCATCGACACCCCATAAAAATTTGCAAAACCCGCTATCGCATGTCCACCTTCATCCCGTAAAATATCTCCCCCACCTACTGCATTTGGTTTGCCAAGCAAGCTGCCATCGACGTTTAAAATAAAACACTCATTTCTTGGTCTTAGCCAAGCCACAACTATTGGAGATTTTGTGATAATCGACACTAAAGGGCAATTTAGTTTCGTAAAAATGCACAGATCATTAACCCTAAAACACTTGAAACACCACACTTGAGAAAAATTGTCTAGCAAATTCCCCTTCACAGTCCGCACTACTGCACGCCAATTCACAGCCCCATCTTCCATTCTTGCTGCACAACATGATTGCCACAAAGCCACAATGATTAAGATTGGCAAAATACCACGACACATCCCTGCTTGTGATGTCGAAGATGCTCGAGGCCATCATAGATTTAAGAAACCTTGCCATGAGCACACTTGGGGTAATCGAATTCCACACACAGTAGCGAAATAGGCCCAAACTTTTGACGCCACATTTTCTGCATACAGTACATGATCAATTGTTTCTTGCTTAGGATCTACAAAGCAATTACATTTTGACACTAAAGGTGTCCCAACGTTAATAATCACCCCATCCACTGGTAACGCTTATTTTTGGGCTCTCATACAAATGAAAGACATTTTTTTTTTTTTGGAAAATTTTTGTGCCATAGCCATTTCCTCCAAGGACAAATATTGCCATGCTTTCGGATTAACTGCCAAGCTGAATTTGTACTGAATAGACCATCCAATTTTGGCTACCAAATCCTTATATCTCCTCCATCTCGCACCTTGCCTTTCCATTCTAGAATTTTTTCCACCCAGTTCACAGACCACCAAAGATCTCAACCTATTTATATCCCATCCTGTTTGACTTAAAATGTCACCAACTTGTAGCCGTGCATCACTCACCACTTCTTGAGTTTCAGCAATAGTACCCTCTCCCATCCAATTATCATACCAAAAGTTAATCTCCCCACGACGAACCATAAATCTTGAATTTTTTTTTATAACAATCAGCATCACAGCTATCACTCCCTTCCAAAATCTGGATCCTCGAAAACTGTTTATAATCAAAGTCGGATGATTATTTCCCACGTACTTCTCCTTCAAAAATTTTGCCCAGAGAGAATTACCTACAAGTAATTTCCTTGCAAATCTCATAAACAAAAAAGTTTGCACTGCTGATAGATCTCTCATGTCCAATCCACCCTCTTCCACCGGTAAGCAAATTTTCTTCCAAGCCACCCATTTTCGCCTTTTTCCTATCTTCCCCAAAACTCTAAACAAAATTGGAAAAAATAGAGTTAAGAGCTTTAAAAACTCCATTTGGCAAATTCATCACAGATAAAATATGAATTGACATACTAGATAAGACGTGCTTGATGAGAGTAATTTTACCGCAAAAAGATAAGATTTTACTCTTCCAACCCGCCAACTTTTTCTGAATTTTCATAATCAATGGATCAAATAACCGAATGGTAAGTCTACCCACATGCAATGGCACCCCTAAATAAATACAAGGCCACTGACCCTCCACAAAACTTGTGTGCCACAACACCTCTAATTTCCTTCTAAGAGGAAATTTTGAGGAAAAAAAATATATAGATGATTTGCTAGTACTAACCTATTGTCCCGAAATGAATTCATACTCATGCAATTTATTCTTCAACTAACGAATAGAATTTTATCCCACATTGGCAAAAATAAGAATGTCATCGGCATAAAACAAGTGACTGATCAATGTACCCCCATGAGCAATAAACGGCTTCACCTTCTCCCTTCGAAAATCATTCCGAATCATACGTGAAAGAAGCTCTTGAGATAAAATAAAAAAATACGGAGATAAAAGATCACCTTGATGAAGACCCCCGTGAAGGCTTGAAAAAACCTTTAGTCAATCCATTCAATATAATCGAACACATTGGAGAAGAAATACAATTGAAGATAAGTCCTCCTCATTTTTCCAAGAAGCCCGACTGTCGCATAACCTCCATCAAAAACTTTCTGCTTACTCAATCATACACCTTCGCCATATCAATTTTAATCATAATATTTCCCCCTATCTTTCTTATTAATGCCTTGGAGCATTTCTTTTTTTTAAAAAGAGGACGACACTCCAATTTTATTGATAGCCCTCACTTTTGGTGGAGAAAAACCATGGTTACAACTGTGACGCTTGGGAATTACAAATAAGCAGAGGAACAAGTCCCAAGAAAAAAAAAAAAAAAACCTAAAACCCAAAAAATACAAAAAACTTCAAGAAAAAAACACCAGTACTAAACCAAAATCAAAACCTACAAGAAAAAACACATACAAATAAAAGGATCACAAAACAACCTACACAAAAAAAGAAAAGAAAAAAAAAAGGAGGTTAGCACAAGATAAGCAATACAAGATCAAACCAAATAGCCATAATCAACCAAAGGAAAATTAGCAATGAATGGAAGGAAGACCCAGCTTATCCAAAGGAATGAGACCTCTAAGCAACCTTGGAACATCCCCAATAGTATGCCCTCCATGTATTGACCCATCGCACCATACTATGCAAGCCAATTTGTAGCTTTATTACCCTCTCTGAAAATATGTTGCATGAAGCAAACCATTGAATCCATAATGGCACTAATTCCCTCCCAAAAGTGTTTCAGATACCATACCCCACATCTCCTTCTGTTTTGCCATGACACCACCACTTGAGAGTCAAGTTCAATTTCCACAAAACCAATCCCCAAGCTTTTGCAAGCTTTAAGACCATGCAGAAAAGCTAATAACTCAGCTCTATTATTCAAACCAATGCCTATAGAAGAAGCAAAGGCATGAATTAAGTTACCATGATCATCTTTGGTAATACCACCCAACCTAGAGGGTTCAGGATTACCAAAACTGCTACCATCTGTATTAAGCTTGAACCAACCTCGATTGGGCTTTTTCCAGGCAACCAACTTAGGACTTCGCCTTTATGGAACCAAAGGCGGAATAGACAAAGAGCGTAAAACCTGAGAATCATGTCTAGAACATTTAGAAACCTTGTGAATGTCTTGACAGACCGAACTAATCCAATGTTGAATAGATTGCCAAACCAAGAAGCCCCACAATAATCCCCACTTGAGAAGAAGAGGACACCTGACAAAACCATGTAGCCATAGTCTCCTTCCAAGTGCCACCAAGAGTTAATCCAAAAATAGCTAGCACCATGGTAGCACCACACCCGAGCAGCAAAATCTCCTTCCAATAGCACATGATTTTGATCTTCATACTTACCCTCATCACAACAGTTACACCTAGAAATAATTCGGACACCAATTCAATGAAGACGATCATCAACACTTAATGTATTATTCCAAGCCTTCCACATAGAAACCGAGACCTTTAGAGGAATCAACTTATGTCACATCCAAGTATGCCCTGCCATAGTGGAACCTTTTATATTTATATAGTTCCAAGCTGATTTAGTAGAAAAACAACAACTTTCATGCTTCATCCAAATCAACACATCCGAGCCCCTCTTGCAAATAGCTAGAGAATCAAGAATATCATCCACATTATCATGCCCCGCTAATTGAGCCAACAAATCCACATCCCATGAATTAGACAGTTTGCAATCCATAACTTTAATCATAGGTTGGTCTACAATCGAAAAATCATTAACTAAAGGACCCCAATCCCGCCATTTATCATACCGAAAGAAAAGGTTACCTTCCCTGATATGCCACTTTGAATTATCAAGGACCAACAGAATACTTTTAACAATCATCTTCCAAAATCTCGTGCCCTTGTTGGAATCAAGGAGGGTCCAAGGTTTGGAACCCACATATTTTTCTTTAAAGAATTGAGCCCAAAGAGAATTGCCTTGGATTATAAGCCTTTTGCATATCATCCAAGTTACGTAAACCCAAACCACATTCTTCAACTGGTTTACACATTTTATGCCAAACCACCCATTTTTTCTTTCCTTTACCATTAGCATCTCCCCAAAAGAAAGTACTCATCAAGCGATGTAGCTCTTTAATGATAGATTGAGAGACTTGCCAAACAGTAAACAAATGCAATGCCATACTAGATAGCACATGCCGAAGTAAAATAAGGCAGCCTTTGGAGGATAGAGTCTTCATCTTCCAACCGCTAATTTTATTTTGAACTTTGTTAACCATCTCCTCCAAATGCATTTGTTTAAATCTTCCCAAAATAGTATGCACCCCTAAATATTTGAAGGGAAAAAAACCTTCTGAAAACCCCGTCATAAGCTTTAGAGCTCTCTTACAACCCAAAGAGAAAGTCTGAGAAAAAAACATTGTTGTTTTTTCTTTATTAATCCTCTGGCCTAACCACTTCTCATACTTATCAAAAATAGATAAAAGCTTCTTTATTGATCTTGTACTACCATTAGTAAAAATCACCATATCATTAGCACACATAAGATAAGAAATTTGAATCATACCTCGGGCTTGAAAAATTGACCAAACATTTTCTCCACAACACTGTGCTTTATAAGTCTATAGAGAACCTCTTGAAGAATGACAAATAGGTAGGGAGAGAGTGGATAAACCTTTAGCTATCCTATTCATCATAACTGAAAACCAAGGAGACAAAATACAAGCATGAAATAAATCATATACCTAAGGGGAAAAGCTGAAGCAAGGAAGGACCTCCAACAAAAATTGCCAATCAACTTGATCATTTGTTTTCGCCATGTCCACTTTGAGGATGATATTGCCAACATGAGCCTTTCTGTTCATAGTGGAATTACGGTCACCTTCCACTTTCCATTTTAACTTAGCCATTTGCTCAAACCTAGTATCCTCATTGCATCTCCACGAAGCCAATTCCATAGAAGCCCAATTTAACTCCCTATCAACATCTTCATCCCAACCTTGCATTAATCCGCTTTCAAGCCTCTCCATTTGTTCATCAAGCTAAGCAATCTTGGCTATAATCAGACCAAAGACCACCTTATTCCACTCATGAAGAGCCACCTGGACTTTTTTTTAGTTTATTAGCAAGTTTCCACAATCCCATACCTGCAACAGGACCCATCCAAGCTCTCTGAACACAAGCCAAAAAATCTGGATGATCAACCCACATTTACTAGAAATGAAATGGGGAAGGGCCATAAGAAAAATGATCTTTGATTAGAACAATGTGCATCGGGCAGTGATCTGACATCAATCTTAGTAAGTAAGAATAAGCAGCATTAGCAAACTGAGAGATTAAAGTGGCATCAAGAAACACTCAATCTAGCTTTGCCCAGCTTCTTGTGAGACCACTCTGAGCATTGCACCAAGTGAAGCTTTTACCCTTTGTTTGCATTTCAATCAAACCACCTTGATGGATCCAACTGTTGAACTCTTCCATAGAAGCTCGAGGCCTTGGATGTTTCCGAGTCAAATTGAATAACATTAAAGTCTCATGCAATAAACAAGGCTCAGCCAAGATGGTGTGAACTAAGATCATCCTTAGCTCCTACCTCAATACGACTACACTTTATATGAAATTACACAAAAACTATTGCAGTCCCGCCCCGACAAGAATCGAAATAAATCAAGAACTCATTCAAACAACTTGCACCATCACCACATTAGTCCAAAAGATCCAAACTTTCCCATCCACTTCCTCATTAGAAATACCATTCTCAAAGCGCAAGCATCTCATCAAACCTTGTGTTTTATTGAAACTTTGAAACGGCTCCATAAGAACAACAATATCTGGCTTAAGGGTGCCAATTAACTTCTTTAAATGACCTTTAGAGGTTCCTATCCCTCTAATATTCCATGCAAAGATGGAACCAATCATAGAGATAATTTAGTGGTTCAGTTATGAACCTGAGAAGAGCTCCTTACTTTTGCAAACTGCCTTTTGTTGTATTTTGTCTTAGTAACATGGCCCTTAGATTCTGTTAGATAATCTTTCTCCTGAGGAAAAACCCCCAAAGGTAGCTTAGATTCTAGATCTGGCATAGACGTCCCTTCCAAACAAATGTCCTCTACACTCAGAGGATCTTCTTCAGCATGCACCACAATAGCATTCTGTAACTCCCCTACTTCCTCTCTTAGAATCTCTATTTCAGCTTCAACCACCCATGGAAGTGGATGAGAATCCTTAACTAGAGCATTAGAAACCATATTAGCCATTTGTGGTTGCTGCACAGGACCCAGTTTATCACCTCAAGTATCTCCAATGCTAGTATCCTCTACCAGCTTTCCTTCTTGATTACTCAGCGACGAACCCCCTGCATCTGCATTATTCTCAAATTATTTTCGCTCCATGACAGGTTGCTCCCCATCCACAACTTGATTCTGATTGTCCTTCAATTCCTCTCTCGATTTAGAAACCCTTTTACGAAACCTTAATTTATCCCCGGTCGTAGGCTTACCAGTGTGACATGTCCGAGAGTTATGCCCATGCACCTTGCACCTACAACAGAAACTAGGAAGTGTTTCCAAACTCGACTTCTTGCTTGCGGCTTGATGCCAACTTAGGGACCCCAATCCAAAAGAATAGGGAGAGGCTCTTTGGTGGCATCCATTTCCACACATAATCGAATGCCATCAGTTTGGGTGACACACCGAGTGGTATTGTCACACCTAATAAATTTTCCTATTAGAGCAGTGAGAATTCATAGATATGACTCATGGTAGAAGTTACGTGGCAAACTTGGCAGCAAGATCCATACTGGAACCAAAGATGGTTCTTCATCTTCATTGAACTCAAGGGTCCAATGAAACGCAAGGTAACACCATTTATATCGTAGGCTTCACGCGATAAGGCCTTCAAAAAGTCAGCCTTTGAAGAAAATCGGATAAAAACGTTACAAGGGCACCTCATAGCAAAAACCACTAGGGTTCCCTCCAAACCCCACCGGCTACGTATGAAAGCCCGAATGGCATCCTGAGAGGGGCGCTGCCTGAGAAACTTTAGAACAATGGAAAATTTGAATGATTCTTCTAAGCATGAGATTTCTTCCTTCGAAAATTGAAAATATAATTCACCATCAATGGTTTTTAGTGCATGGAGTAGAACAGACAAATTGGGGAGGGGCTTAGGCATCGCTCAGACAAGGCCCACATACAAACGGGGACCTCCGTTGGCGTTAGCGGCTGCCATGCAGCCCTACATGGGAACTCTAATGCAATAAGAATATGAGAAAACCCTAGTTGAGCGAAAAAAGGAGAAACAGGGAATTTTGGGGATCTAAAAAAGGGATTCAATTTTGGACCATTTCTTGAGCAATAGCAATGTTATAAAAAATACTACACCCTTTGAGAAACGCGACCTGCTCTTCTAAAATGATCTTGTCCATAATTAGCGTCAGCCTTAATACCATAATGTTTGCCAAAATTTTATACACTATAGAACACAAGCTTATTTTCCAAAAATTTAGAGAAATTATCAGGAAATTCAACTTTTGGGAGCATCACAATATTAGTGGCACCAAAGAAAGTGGATAATGGCTTCCCCTCAAAAACTCCTATAGCCATCTTAAGCAAATCATCTTTGATAATATCCCAAGCATGCTAAAAAATACTTGCAGAGAACCCATCCGGACCATGGCTACTATCTTGTGGAATGGACCACAAAGCTTTCTTCACCTCCTCCATCGAAAGAACTGCACCCAAGGCTATGTTTTCTGCATTTGAAATAATAGGAAACGATAAATTCATATCTGGCTCATCAACAAAAATAGGTTGCGTAGACAACAGCTACTGAAAGAAATTCACCACCCTTTATGAACTACGTCAGCCGAGTCTAGTGAACTACCATATTCAATAGCCATTTGTTCCACAATTTTAATTTTCTTTTCACACTTCATCAAAGCATGGAAAAATGTTGTATTCAAATCCCCTTCGGACAACAATTTTAACCTTGATTTTTGGTAGCCCATAATCTCTTCTCTATGTAAATAAAGGAGATGCTTTTGCTCGCACGTCAATAACGCCATTTCAACCTCATGAGAGAAATTTGTAATCACTGTGTGTTCCAAGTCTGCTAACTCTTCTTCAAGCATTTTAATATCTAAATCCACCCTTCCAAAAACCTCTATATTCCATTTTTTAACTTCACACTAACCTGCACCATATATAGGACAACTAGGAACAACTTGCATCCAACATTCCAAAAATATATGTAGAAAATTCTCGTGAGTGCACCATATTCTTTGAAACCAAAATGGTTGAGGACCACTTCAACGTTCACATTCCAACTGAGATACCATTGGAAAATGATCCGAAGAAGTTCTTGATAAATATTCCATCCTTCCATCCGCAAACCACAACATAAATTCTGCACTCACCAATATTCTATCAAGTCATGCACAAATTTTTCTACCCCCTAGCCTTCCATTACACCAGGAAAACCGATATCCACTCGACAATAAATCAAGTAAACCACACTCTTGAATACAATTATTAAATTCTAGGATAGCAGATAGCATGAGATGATAAAAAATACCACCAATTTTCTTAGTTTTTGAGCGAATCATATTGAAGTCACAGCCAAGAAACCAGAGACATCCATCCACCTCTAAATCACAAAGATATCGCCACAATGTTCTACATTGCAGTTGAAAGCAACTTGCATAGACAAAACTGGCAAACACCTGATCGTTACCATAGGAAAACCATCATAATAAAGCTTGATCCATTGCCAAAATCAACTGAAAATCAATCCCATCTGCCAAGAGAAGCCATATTTTACCACCAACATCTACATTATGACAAAAACTCAGAAGATGTGACAATCTTGCCCAGTGATGACATTTATTAACTGAAAGAAAAGGTTCTAATAAAGCTACCACCGATGGCTAGTGTTTATTTAAAATATGTCGCAATCTAGCCTTCGACAAACAAATACCTCTAATATTCCATGTAAGAATATTCATCAAAATTAATAATGTTTATTAGAACACGTTGTCCTTTCCAGAAGAAGGGTGGTTTTTTTCTTTTTTACACCTCGAGGATGCTTGATTGGAACATCAAACTCGCTATTCGATTCATAACATTTTGCTGCCGGTTATTCAATCTCATCATCATCTTCTTTTTCAGATAAAGAATGCACATTTCTTTGTTCAAGCACCATATTCCCCTCATTCTCATCAATCCCCCTATCTAACACTCGACAAGTGCATATTCCAAGGCTTCATCAATGATCTTCAACGAACTTCTTAAAGTTTGAAAACCATGATTGAGCGCCTTGATATCATCCTTACCTGGTATTTTCTTTGACTACTCAAACCAATTTTACAATTGGTTCATCAGTGTAGTAGAAGAACCTACGTGCTCCCTCACACCCTTCTCATAATTTTTTGAAACCCCCTGGTCCACGTTCTCC
Source organism: Carya cathayensis (assembly GCA_011037825.1). Lineage (NCBI taxonomy): Eukaryota > Viridiplantae > Streptophyta > Magnoliopsida > Fagales > Juglandaceae > Carya > Carya cathayensis. The sequence continues at coordinate 200,755 of QGSO01000285.1, read as the reverse complement.
CTTCTTTCCATCAACTCTACTAGAGCAACCTCAAGGTTAAATTGGGTTAAACTGATCTTTAGTCAAAAGATCACCCTTTGAAGACACATATATAAAGCACCTCCAAAGAACCTTTTTCATCTTGCTTTTTCCTGCTATTAAACTGAGCAAGAATTTCCTCTCTTTTGGTGTAATTAAGCTGAGCCTCCTCCCTACTTGCACCCTCCCCTCCTTCTTCTCGCTTCTTTTCTCCTATCACCTTCCAAATCTTTTTCACATTCCCACGAACACCCTCCTCCAGCACTACTTTTGATTTTCCTTTCTCAACAGATTTTTCTTTATGGCCACACTTATGCTTAAATGACCTTGCTTTTGACACTAGTTGCAAAACGCCTTAATCGAATCATAAACTACCTCTTGATAATGACTTGATTCAATCCCTAGAGGACCTAACCAGAAATGATGCTGCAAAGGTTTCGAGACGTCCATTTCAACATAAATCTGTGTCGCCTCAGGTTTAGTAGCACAAGCCGTAGTGATATCACATTTCAAAAATTGCCCAAAACCTCCTCCAATACTTTTCAGAATAGAGACATGAAAATAATTTGGAGGAAGCCCCGACAATGAAATCCAAACAAGAACAAATGGAGAATCCTCTTCTTTGTTAAACTCTGGAGTCCAATGAAAAAACCTATATGGAACACCCCTTCCCCAATCTCCCCATTACCCCGAGACATAACACCCACGAAATCCTCCTCATTTGATATCCTTAACAAAATATTCCGTGGATTCTTTAACTGTCCCACGAAAGGCATCGAGTGGAGTCCTCAACAATTTTTTATGAAGCCTCTAATATGGTCCAACGATGGTCGCCGACATAAAACTTCAATGCTATAGCAAAACGAAAAGGCTAGCTCCACAGATTTCACAATTTCAGATTTGGAAAACATGAAATACATTTCACCTTTATTGAATCATGGCCCTCTAAAAGGAAGATCAACCTTAGGCAAAGGTTGAGCCCTATTAACAACTATATTTGCATAAAACTACTTAGGTCTCATCTCCTGATCAAATTTTCCACATCCCATATTCTAGATCAACAACGTCAGGAGGTTGTCCCGTTGAGAGAATCAGTGGCACGACAGGGTGCACCATGCAACAAACCCTAGGAGGCGACGCTGATCAAATTCATTTACAGGAAGGATCAACTAGCTAATATCCTAACGAAACAACAGTCTTTTTCATCATTTCCTATCTTAAAGGACAAGCTCAACGTTCTTCAACCAATGTCTCACTTGGGGGATCTTGTCAACCATATTCCCATATCATAGTCCTATGCCACTGTAACCTAAAACTGTAACAACAAAAGTTCAAATTCAAATGACACTAAAGATTAGATAAGAATAATGTTCTATCATTCAAACTTAAATGTATCTTATCTTTATCTTCTTGTTACTGATTTTTTGTTTATAAATACAAATGCCTACCTCAGTTAAGGTCAGGCAAAGTATTTCTACAAACACATAGAATTCTACACTTCTCAAGGAGCTAAGAGTAACTACAGTGGTTTGAGCAAGGTTTTGCATAAAGGTCATGGATCGACGTTGAAGGTTCTACGTCCGAGCTCGATGAATTATGGAGTAATTGGGATCCAGATGATCATTACTTGCAGAGCCCAGAAAGTGAAACATATGATTAGTACAAAGGTGAATTGCCTTATTATGAACCCAAAAGAATCACCAAGTATATTGCCCCAGCTTTTGTGTAACAGATGGCCAGACAATTTATAGAGGGTATCAGGAACTCTAGTTTTCCAAGGATAACTTGAAGTTTTCCTGTCAATAAGAAATCTAACAACTTTCTTTGGGTCCACTTCCCTAACATAGTAAGTGCAACACCTAATGACTTGTGGATCAATCTCTATATCAATAGAAATTTTAATAAGGAGATCAATCCTTAGAGTATAACTGAGAAGATAGACACTGTTCCATTTTACATTGATTTTGTGGTTGATTCCAATGGTTTTGGATTTGTGAATGCTAGTATCAGCTCAGTGGAGGGCTCTCGGATGTATAATGCCTTTTTGAATGGGCTAGAGATTCTGGAGGTAGTGAAGAAGTCGGTTTTCACTCCTCCTAGGTGAATTGAAGTAGGGAAAAAGAAACTCTCCCATGCTATAATTGGTCTTGCATGTAGTGGGTTGTTTTTCATTTTGGTAATATTGGTGGCATTGGGTTTGAAATTCAGGAAACCAGGGCATGATCAGATTTTGGGAGTGCCTCCATATGGAATGTTTAGTTCGAACATCAGGTTGACTCAAAGAGGTCCTAATGCTTCCCTTGCTCTAAGTCTAAACCTTAGTTTAAGGGTACCCTTTTCTGCAATATTTTGTGCAACGAAGAACTTCAAGCAAACTATTGATTGGTGAGGGTGGATCCAGGAAAGTCTACAAAGGAACTCTTAAAAATGGTACCAAAGTGGCTGTGAAACAAAGTGATCCACGACATTGAGGGCCTCGAGGAATTTCAAACAGAGATTATAGTTGATTTTACCTTGGAATTCATGTAAATAATTACAGATTCTTTTTGAGTCCATGTATATATATTTGATCGACCTCATAGTTAGTAAGGCTGCATCTCTTTATGCCAAATCCTTGAACCCAATTTGCCACCATCACTCATTCGGCTAACCACTTCATACCCGCCCATGGCTCGGTTCAATTATTACTCAGGAATAGAATGTACAACTCTTTTAGTTTTCTAGATTAGGTATCAATTATTGTTTTCCCCAGATGCTATAGCACCAATATTGCTTTTAACCCATTCTTTACTCTTTTGTGGGGGCTCCTCTGTTACCCACATCTTTTTCTTCTTTTATGTTTTCTACTGACACTGCCTTTCTTTATGAAATAGGTGGAATAATTAATGTCCAAGTCATAGTCTTTTTAAGATTTCCTCTACGATACATGCATATCCCTGAATTTCATGATCGTCACCACCTTTATCCCATTCTTAGATACCCATAACCACTGAAAAAGTAGCAATCCTTACCAAAAAATCTATTGAAGTCCTTCCTTCCCATAAGCTTATTTTCCAACTCTATTTTCTCTTCCTCTCCATATCACCTCACTTCTGCTTGTCTCTTCAGCTTACTCTCCTCCTGAAAATTACTTCATCAACTATGAAGCACACTCCAACACCAACGTCGACACCTAAGTCTTCATTGGCGACCGAAGTTTCTTAGTCACAAAGGGGGAAACTGTCAAAAATAGGCGAGCATTGATGGAAGGTAGCTCTAGGAGATAGAGGGTGGATTGCTGGCATAGGCGAGTGAGTAATTCTAATCGTCTTGGTCAATTATTTGGTCTTCTCCCGTCTATTATTACTTGGAGGCTATGGGGGCGTCGATGCAAGGCTAGGATGGAAGACTTGAGGGAATCAGTTCATCAGGTTTGGTGTTCCATCAAATATTGGGTGTCTTGGATAGCTTTAAAACTTAAGGATGTAAATGGGCTCACTCGACATGATGAAGCTATTTTAAATTGTTTCACCTTGCCTTTAAATTCCCTGAGGAAGGAAATTGTCATTCCGGTGATGTGGAAGCATCCTAACCCAGGTTGGGTTAAGCTGAATATGGATGGTTGTTCTCTTGGTAATCCCAGTCCGTTGGGTGTGGGTGGAATTATTAGGGATTATAAAGAGGACTTGGTTCGCGGGTTAGCTGCAGCAACTGGTCATAATTCTAACAATTTTTCAGAGGTGATGGGTTTACTTCATGGGCTTCGACACATTGATCAGTTGGGGCTTTTATTGGTGGAGATTAAATTGGATTCCATGTTAGTGCTTAACTGGTTGAGAACTCAGAGATGTGGCTTGTGGTATATGGAAGATTATTGGGAAGAAATACAAAGTCGGCTAGCTAATAGGCATGTTTCTTTTGTTCACTACTACAGAGAAAGTAATTCGGTTGCTGATGGCTTTGCTAAAATGAGTGCTAAAGGTATAACTGGTTCCTGGACTTCGTTATCCGAGTTGCCAGCTTCCATTAAAGGTAACATTAGGCTTGATAGAGGGGGTCTTCCCTATATTCGGAAAGTTCGTCGAGTTTGTTAGGGGGCTTCTCTCTAGGTATGTTTTTCTTGCCGTGGTTTAAGTTCTTATTGACTTTATGTTTGCAGGTTTGTTTTCTTGCAGGTTGCTTCTTTGTGTTTCGGTCTTGTTTTTCTTATTAGTTTGGTCTTGTTGTTGAGTATCTTTAGTTTTTTTAAGGTCTGATTATGGTCTTATTTTATATTTGTATCCCCAGGCCTTTGGTTGTAATTACGGTTTTCCTCTACTACAAGCGAGTGTTTATTAATAAAATTGGGACGGGGTCACAATTGGACATTTGACTTTTTGCTCTTCTTAAAAAAAATTAAAAGTTCACCTCTCTATCAAACGTCAATAAATTTCAAACACCCGTCTTTATATAGGTTTGACATCAACAAGGATGGCACATACATTGTAAACCTCCATTTCATTGTTTTCTTGTCACATTCGATCTATCTGTTGCTCAGTTCAATGTTTATGTTTCTGGGCTTTCACTTTTGATGAACTATAGCTTCCAGAACATTACTAGTTCTCCAAAGATTGAGTAATTCTTGCTCACCATCCCAAAAGGTGAATTTAAAATCTACTTCATGCCCTACAAGCCATCTTCGACTTTCGTGAATTATCTTGGGAGTAAAGACTAGAGATCTGCATCGGTGCATCAAAGGGCCTAAACTATCTACACACTAGTCGCACTGGAGGAGTCATTCACCGTGACGTGAAGTCAACAAACATTATGCTCGATGAACATTATGTGGTTAAAGTTGTCGACTTTGGCCTTTTGAAATCTGACCTTCCCAATCCAAACAACTTCACCATGGGTGTAAAGGGTAGCTTTGGTTATCTTGAATTAGAATATCTTACAACCGTAGAGTTGATAGATATATCTAATGTATACTCATTTGGAGTTGTACTTCATGAAGTTCTCTGTGCTAGACCGGCTATCATACAATCATCTCACCTGGATGAGGTGAACTTAGCAGAATGGGAGATGCTGTGGCAAAAGAAAGGCCAACTCGAGAAGATTATCGATCCAGTGTTTGTTGGTAACATTAAGCCTAGTTCATTGAGAATATTTGGTGTTACTACATAAAAGTGTTTGAAGACATTTAGTATTGAGAGGCCGACTATGTAGGATGTGTTGTATTACCTAAATTATGCACTATGGCTTCAACAAACTGGGATGCCTAGAGAACCATTTGAGGACAGCACAACGACTACCATAACTTCATTGGAGTTGCAGCTTCCAGTTGTTTTGAACATTCCTATTCATGAAGATGATGATGCACCCATTGGAGGGAATGATAGTTCTGATATAGAGATTAGTGATGTCTAACCACTGGTTTGGGTAAGTACTGTCTAGTTTGCTTTAGCACCTGAATTCATAGCAATATTTAATTATTGTTTTAAAAAATTCAGGAATTTAATAAACTAGACTTTTATTAATAGTTATCAAATGCAGTGTTCCTCGCATGACTTAAATTCTTATCGCCATGAAATTTGTAATACGCTTTAGTTTGTAGCTTTGCGCTTAAATTCTGTATCGATACCACTATTTAATTTGAACATTTTTTTTTGTGTTGGCCTTTTCAATTTTAAAAGTTAGTCTAATTAAATTGCAATAAAACTGGATAAACTCCAGTTGAAATTTTGATAAAAATAAAAAATAAAAATGCAAAAATAGAGAACTAGCCAGCGAGACCCTTCACTTGAGTAAGTTTCATTCCAATTATATTGCTCACTTTGTTTCATTGATATAAAACCACCACTTGCAAGTGGTTTATTAAAAAAATTAAAAAAACATATATACAAAACAATATGATGTCCGAAAACACAAAAAGAAAAAGAGTGAAATCCTAGGTTCCATCTATCCATTTTATGCTTGTGTGTGTGTGTGTGTATATATATATATACATATATGTTTTTAATAAAACACATGGTACTACATGGTGGTACTGCTACATCAATGATGCAAAATTAATGAAATAATTGGGACAACATAGTAGCAGTTTTCTTATGTTTATGATTAATAATACACATACAACAAGTTTTTTATAACTCTATATACAACTATGATTTAAATGCAACATATTTTTGTTAAACATTACTATTTTTATAAGTTGTTTTATAAAAATGTCTCTCATTTAAAATACTATTTTTGTAAAACAATACTCTTTTTATAAGTTGTTTTTATAAAAATGTATCTCATTTTTATAACTTATTTTTATAAGTTGTTTTTGTAAGTTTTATAAGTTGTATAAAAGAGTTAATTTTGAAAAGAGTTATATGTGTGTTATTTTCATATTTTTATAAGACGCTAGGGGTCTGGAAATGATTAAGATTAGAGATTAGGTGCTTTAGTCACAAATAGATTCTATAAAAGTAAATCTACAAACTGACATAATTTCATAAAATATATTAAATCTATTTTATTATAAAAGTAATTCTACAACATGCTGTATCACGTCAAACCAAATTTACTTTTATAAAATTTTGTATTTCTCTTATAATTATCATATATGTGCCGAAAAAAAAAAAAAAAACTTATATGAAGAATATCTCTCTTCCACGTCATCGGCTCATCTGATGTTCCTTATTTTTCTTTTTACTATTTTTCTTTTTTTCTTTTTTTTTCTTTTTTTTTTTTTTTGTGGTGGGCTGGAATGCTCATCTTACTTTTTCTTTTCTTCGTTTTTTTCATATTACTTTTTCATAAAGCTGGAACCCGTCCAATATTTCAGCATTGGTGTGGCCCTCCATTTGAAGTCGATTATTGACTTACGGGGAAATTAGAGAGCATGTTCATTTCATATACCGCAACAACCGTTAAAATCAAACCTAGCTTGATAAAAGTTAATTTTCAATCACTTTGGATATATTTATTTATTTAAAGTTTATTCTAAGAATACCCCCCATGACCTCTAACTAACAAATGTTTCCCGTATTGTGTTGGGCACGACCTTGAAGGTTCCATTTTCTAAAGGAGGAGAAATTACCACTAGATCACTATGACGATTATATAATTATATATATAGGATGGACAGTAGGACTTCTGGCTGCCATTTTAAACTTTTGACAATCAAATTTACAGGGAATTAGCCTCTAATTGTCAGACAAATCTAATCTCTCTAGACATGAGACATCCCAATTTGCCACCATCACTCGTTCAGCTAACCGCTTAGTACCCACCCATGGCTCGGTTCAATTATTACTCACGAATAGAATGTATAGCTCTTTTAATTTTCTAGATTAGGTATCAATTATTGTTTTCCCCATATTAGAGCTGTAAATGAACCAGTCTATTTGATAGTCCGCTCGGTACTCGCTTAGTTAAATTCGAATCGAACTCGACTCGTGAAAAAAAAGAAAGCTCGTGCGTGAAAACAGATACCCGCTCGATTTGTAAATGACACATACCCGACAAAACTCAACTCGACTCGGCTAAGGCTCGTTTAGGCTCGCTCGTTTATGCTCAAGTCGACTCGTTAGCTCGACTCAATTAAAACTCATTCATATATTGATAAATATATGCATACACCTATGCATGTATATATGTATTAGCTAATAATATAAGCATACCACTTTTATAATTAAATATATAATATGTATTCTAATTACTTATGTTTTTATAGTGAATATACTTTGTAGATATATTTTATAATTTGTATAATAATTAGTCGATAAAATTTAATAATTTCATATATTAGTATATGGGAACCATATATGAAATAGATATATGTTATCAGATTAAGTGTATGTATTAATAATATATGTAGGCATATAATATATTATTATTTTGGATAAATATTAACTAGTTAGGTATTAATTATTTATAAATTTTATAATTTAATAGAGGTTCTACTTGTTAATTGTATAAATTCAATATTAATTCTTTTTTTTATTTATTTAATTTATTAATTATTAAATCTTATTCCAAAAAAAAAAACAAAAAAACAATTCAAGCTTGAACTCTAGCTCAAGCTCGACTCAACTCGAACTCGTTTGTGGGTCGAGCTCGAGTTGATATTTTAACTTATCGAGTTGAGCTTGAATAAAGATTTAACAAAAATCTTGAGCTCGGGCTCGAGTTCGAGTATTTTGAGTCGAGCCGAGCTTGGTAAGGCAAAAACTGGCTCTGCTTGGCTCGATTACATACCTTCCCCAAATGCTATAGCACCAATATCGCTTTTAACCCTTTCTTTACTCTCTTGTGGGGCTCCTCTGTTTCCCACCTCTTTTTCTTCTTTTATGTTTTCTACTAACATTGTCTTCTTTATGAAATAGGTGGAATAATTAATGTCCAAGTCATGGTCTTTCTTTAAGATTTCCTCTGCGATACATGCATGTCCCTGAATTTCATGATCGTCACCACCTTTATTCCATTCTCAGATACCCATAACCACTGAAAAAGAAGCAATCCTTATCAGATAATCCATGGAAGTTCTTCCCACCCATAAGCTTCTTATCCGACTGTGTCTTCTCTTACATCTCCATATCACCTCACTTCTGCTTGTCTCTTCTGCTTACTCTCCTCCTAATAATTACTCCATCAGCTATGGAGCACAATCCAACACCAAAGTGAACAATACTCGAGACTTCGTTGGCGACCAACATTTCCTAGTCGGAAATGGAGAAACTGTCAAAAACAGCAACTCATCAGCAAGCAGTTCACCTCTCTATCAAACGGCAAGAATTTTCAAACTCTCCTGTGCTATAATAATTGGTCTTGCATGTAGTGGGGCATTTTTAATTTTGGTAATATTGGTGGCGGTGGGTTTGAAATTGATCAAGAAACCAAGCCATGATCAAATTTTAGGAGTGCTTCTTTATGGAGGGTTTAGTTCCAATAATAGGTTTACTCAAAGAGGTCCTAATGCTTCCCTTGCTCCTAGTCTAAACCTTAGTTTGAGGATACCTTTTTCTGAAATACTGAGTGCAACAAAGAACTTCAATGCAAAGCTATTGATTGGAGAGGGTGGATTTGGGAAAGTCTACGAAGGAACTCTTACAAATGGTACCAAAGTGGCTGTGAAACGAAGTGATCCGCGACATGGGCAGGGTCTGGAGGAATTCCAAACGGAGATCATGGTGTTGTCTAATATTCGTTACCGCCATCTTGTTTCTTTGATTGGATATTGTGATGAACGGTGTGAGATGATACTGGTTTACGAGTTCATGGAAAAGGGGACTCTGAGAGAACACCTTTATCATTCATATGACAATTCTGAGAGATCAACTTCAGTATCTAAATTATCTTGGGAGCAGAGACTAGAAATATGCATAGGTGCAGCAAAGGGCCTAAACTATCTACACACTGGTCGGGCAGGAGGAATCATTCACCGTGACGTGAAGTCAACAAACATTCTACTTGATGAACATTATGTGGCTAAAGTTGCTGACTTTGGCCTTTCGAAATCCGGCATTCCCGATCCGAACAACTTCACCATGGGTGTAAAGGGTAGCTTTGGTTATCTTGATCCAGAATACCTTACAACCCTACAGTTGACAGAGAAATTTGATGTATACTCATTTGGAGTTGTACTTCTTGAAGTTCTGTGTGCTAGACCGGCTATCATACAATCATCTCAGATGGATGAGGTGAACTTAGCAGAATGGGGGATGATGTGGCAAAAGAAAGGCCAACTCGAGAAGATTATCGATCCAGTGCTTGTTGGTAACATTAAGCCTAGTTCCTTGAGAATATTTGGTGTTACTACAGAAAAGTGTTTGAAGACATTTAGTATTGAGAGGCCGACTATGCAAGATGTGTTGTATTACCTAAATTATGCACTGCGGCTTCAACAAACTGGGATGCCTAGAGAGCCATTTGAGGACAGCACAACGACTACCATAACTTCATTGGAGTTGCAGCTTCCAGTTAGTTTGAACATTCCTGTTCATGAAGATGATGATGCACCCATTGGAGGGAATGATAGTTCTGATATAGAAGTTAGTGATGTCTAACCACTGGTTTGGGTAAGTACTGTCTGGTTTGCATTAGCACCTGAATTCATAGTAATATTTAATTATCGTTTTAAAAAATTCAGGAATTTCATAAACTAGACTTTTATTAATAGTTATCCAATGCAGCGTTCCTTGCATGACTTAAATTCTTGTCACCATGAAATTTGTAATACGCTTTAGTTTGCGGCTTTGTGCTTAAATTATGTATCAATACCACTATTTAATGTGAACTTTTTTTTTTTTTTGTTGTTGGCCTTTTCAATTTCAAAAGTTGGTCTAATTGAATTGTAACAAAAGTACATAAGGTCCAGTTGAAATTTTGATCAAAAAGAAAAATGCATTAATAGAGAAGATTGACATGACTCTTTTAGGATAAGTGAGTATAGCTAGAGATTATTTTTAAAGAATTGCTACTATGTTGCTTGAGTTATATTGCTCACTTTATCTCATTGACGTCGCACCACCACTTGATGCCACTTTATCTATACCTTTCATCTTGTGTCTTTTTATATATATTTTTAATAAAACAAATGGTACCACATGGTGGTGCTAGATCAATGAGGCAAAGTTAACGAAATAACTGGGACAAAATGGTAGCATTTTTCTTATTTTTATGAGTAATAATACACGTGCAATAAGTTTTTTACTACTCTTTATGCAACTATGTTCTAAATTGAATGTATTTTCATAAAACAATGCTATTTTTATAAGTTGTTTTATAAAAATGTTTCTCACTTAAAAGAGGATTGTATAAAAGAATTTTGAAAAGAGTTATATTTGTATCATTTTCCTATTTTTATAAGACGCTACCGGAAAAGATTAAATAAGAGAGGTTCTTTAACCACAAAGAGATTCTATAAAAGTAAACTCATAAACTGACGTGATTTTATATGATATATTAGATTTACTTCATAATAAAAGTAATTTTACAATTTAATGTATCATATTAAATTATATCAATTTATGAGTTTATTTTTATAAAATATTTAAAAATAAAGTTGGTTATTTTCTATGAGGAAAAAAAAAATAGTTATGAAAAGAGAATCTCTCTTCCACGTCATGGGGTAGTACTCATCTGATCTTATTACCATTTTTTATTTTATTTTTTGGACTGGAATGCTCGTCTTACCTTTTCTTTTCTTCGTCTTTTTCATATTGCTTTTTCATAAAGCAGCTTGAACCCGTCCAATATTTCAGCATTGGTGTGGCCCTCCAATATTTGAAGTCAATTATTGACTTACGGGGATTAATTAGAGAGCATGTTGTTCATTTTATATACCTCAACAACCGTTAACATCAAACCTAGCCTGATAAAAGTAATTTTCAATCACTTTGGATATATTTATTTATTTATTTAAATTTTATTCTAAGAATACCCCCATGACCTCTAACTAACAAATGTTTCCCGTATTGTATTGGGCACGACCTTGAAGGTTCCATTTTCTAAAGGAGGAGAAATTGCCACTAGCTAGACCATGATGATTATATAATTATATATAGGTTGGACAATATGACTTCTGGCTGCCATTTGAAACTTTTGAAAATCAAATTTACAGGGAAATTAGCTTCTAATTAATTTTGATCTTTTATGATGCTAAGGTGATTAGATCTTTTAATTTTTGTAGTAGTTAACTTGAAGTTATCATCTCCACATACCATACTTATTTTAATTTTGTTTTCATTTATCCTATAACAAGTATGTGGTATATGGATGATAAGTAGAACAATTTAATTAGTTTAACAAAAATAAAATAAAATAATAAATAATAAATAATAATTTTAAAATATATAAAGTGTGTGGCGTGGGATGATGAGTAGCATTCCTCTTCTTCTTCTTTTTATTCTTGCTAAACTAAAGGATTTCTTTTACCCATCATACATATACCACACATTTGGTATAGAGATCATGATGAGTAGAATTTTATATATATATCAATCTTTCCTTGGACGTACATTTACAAGCCATCTATATGACTTAATTCCAAAACATGATATCTTATCTACTTTTCTGTAACAACTTTGCTCATATTAAGCCATGCCATTCAGTCTTTTCATAAATGACCATAATTTCAAAGTTCATTAAATTTTAAAAGTTGAAAACTCTTCGTCTTCTTTCATTCTTTAATGAAAATACTGAACTGCGTGCTATTGTTACTACGAAGAATACTGGACGGAATAAGAGTCTCGATCTATATTTTTCTGTTGTAAGCTGTCTCCATCATGGATGATATGCTGAAAGTCGACGTGTACCGCACAACTTACAAAATGTGCACGATTAGTGGAGATTACTATTCGATCGAGCATTCAACATCAAGACTGATTTGAAATAAAAAGCATTGATCAACATCAACTTTATCCCGTCTTTAGCTTTTTAATTTTTTCCATTTTGATTTGCGTATACGTGATTCAAGATTCGTGTAGTCCCTTATATATGTTGCTTTTGAGTGCGTGGTCATGAGACATCAACTTTATATATTCAAATCCTCAGCTACACGTGACCCTCATTTAGAGTGAAGCAGTAATAACTACCACCAAACATCCATGGAAATGCATGCTTCGCACCACCTCAAAAGCTATCCATCAACCTTTTGGGTCACACTAGAACTTTTTTTTACTTATGATTGGCTCTCCTTTAATCTATTTAAAAATCTCAGCTAGTTGCAGGAATAACCCTATCAGAAAAAATGAAGATAGCAGATAGTAATTAAAGTAAAAGTGATAACAAAGGGATGATGGAGAAGAATTGTTGCCTGATTCTCATTACTTCTAGCTCTAAATATATATGTACAATTATCCTTGCCAGTAAAGTATTTACAAAAGAATATTCTAAGAAGTCCTATATCAATGGCATAACTTACTCTATACAAATCACGTAACAAATACCAAAAAGGAAAGAAAAAAAAAAGGAAACAAAGAAATCAGCTGCTAATTCCAGTGTGTTCTTCAGTTTCCTTTTTTGTTTGATTCTTGTGATTCCAACTCCCTTCTAGAGACTTTGATCCATGTTGATACTGCTGAGTAGGCAGATCTTTCTTCCTTAGCCGGTAGTCCTGCTGGCAGTTATCATTTTTATCTTCATATTTCAACATCCCCCCACAAGGTGGAGGGTAGATATTTTTTACTCTTCTTGGATAAATGAGAAAAGAGAGTATCAGAACACAACAAATTGGTCAACATATCAGCAATTTGAGAAGCACTTTTCACATGCTCAGTTACAATACTCCCATCTTAAACCTTATCATAAATTAAATGACAGTCGAGTTCTATGTGCTTAGTCCTCTCGTGAAAGACTGGATTTGCTGCAATGTGCAGTGAAGCTTTGTTATCACAAAACAACTTAGCTGCTTGAGGATGTTTTATTTGTAAATCATGGAGTATGAACCGTAGCCAGCTCAATTCACAGCACACACTGGCCATGGCCCTATACTCGACCTCAGCTAAGGATCTAGAAATTGGCGCTCTGCTTCTTGGATTTCCAAGAGACCAAAGAAGAGCCAATGAAAACGCAATACGCTGTTACTAACCTTCTTGTGTCTGGGCATGTTCCCCAATTCGAATCACTGTAAGCTTTAAGATCCATGGTAGACTTAGAGGGATAAAACAATCCCTGTCCTTGTGCTCCTTTAATGTACCTGAGTACTTTGTGAGCATCATTTAATTATGGAAGCCCAGGAGTTTGCATGAATTGACTCAACAATTGAACTGTATGATATGTTGGGTCTAGTTTTGGTCAAATAGAGCAATCTTCCAATGAATTTCCTGTAAATTGAGGGATTGGGGATAGGCTCTCCTTCATCCTTCAAAAGCTTGAAGTTTTGATCAAATGGTATTTTTGTTGGTTTGGATCCAATTGTGCTAGAATCTGTCAATATGTCCAATACATATTTCCTTTGGCAAATATAAATTCCATTTTCTAACCTTGCTACTTTGATCCTAGGAAAGTACTTCAACACTCCCAAGTCTTTGATTTTGAATCTGTCATTGAGAGAACTTTTGAGTGAAGAGATGATGTGCATGTCATTCCTAGCTACTATGATATCGTCCACATAAACCAAAACTGCAATGAATGAATCTTTGGTGGTTCTTGTGAACAAACTGTAATCTACCTTAGATTGTTGGAATCCTTGTTTATCAATTAAATCAAACATCTTGGAGTTCCTTTGCCGTGAAGCTTGTTTTAATCCATACAAACTTTTCTTAAGCTTGCAAACCTTTGACTAACCCTCCTTAGAATACCCTTGCGGCATCTCCATGTATACCTCCTCTTTTAATTCACCATGTAAAAATACATTATTTACATCAAATTGTTATAAAAACCAACCCTTAGAAGTTGCCACAACTAGCAAAGTACGAACAGTCAACATTTTTGCAATAGGAGAAAAAGTTTCATGATAATCTAACCCCTCTTGTTGCATATACCCCTTAGCCACAAGTCTAGCTTTATACCTATCAATAGTCCCATCAGAATTGAACTTGATTTTGTAAACCCACTCACATCCTATGGTCACCTTTCTTGTAGGCAAGTTAGTGACAACCCAAGTATCATTTAATTCTAGAGCATCCATCTCAGCTTTCATGGCTTCTTTCCACTCAACATAATTTTGGGCTTGTTGGTATGAATTTGGCTCTATATTTGTTGAAATATAGTTGACAAAGACTTTATGATTAGTTGACAGTTTATGATATGACAATGTAGCATATAAAGGAAAAGGATTACCTGACTTTGTATGAACCTTGTCCTTGTTCAACTTCTATGACTGAGGAAGTGAGGAGGCCCGCTGATTGTAGATGTGAGGCTGCTTTTCTATTTCTAGTTGATCTTCTAGGAAAATGAGAGATGATTGTGGTGTCTTGAGGAAACTCTAGAGATGAATCTCTCTCTCCTTCAGGATCAATATTTTCAAATGAGTGATTGTACTCTTCTGTAGTTTGAACCTTGGGTTGAAAATTTTTACCATTTGAGTAGTCTAAATTAATGTTGACAGGTTGAGTGAAAGGTAATTGAGGAGGATCTGGGGTGCCATAACTTGTGATTGTTTCGGTGTCCTTGTAAAGACATATGTTTTCAAGAAAAATGACATTTTGGAAATGATTTGCTTCTTATTTTCTAAGTTTAATAACTTGCAACCCTTGATCCCAAAAGGACATCCTAGAAACATGCACTTCTTAGCTCTAGGATCAAATTTGTGTCTATTATGAGTGAGAGTGGAAGCATAAGCTAGGCATCTAAAAACTTTAAGGTATGAATAATCAGGTTTGGTTAAAGCAATTCAAAAGGAGTCTTGTTTTGAAGAAGGGGTGAAAGAGTTCTGTTTATGAGGTACACAACTGTAAAAACACAGTCACTCCAATACTTCATGGGGATCCCACTTTAAAACTTTAGAGCTTTAGCCACATTTAAGATGTGTTGATGCTTTCTTTCTACTATTGCATTTTGTTGTGGGGTCTCCACACATGATTTTTGATAAATGATACCCTTCTCAATATAAAAATGTTTCATATCAAACTCACCCCCATTATCACTCCTTACAACTTTGATTTTAGATCCAAATTGAGTCTTAATCATAACGTAAAAATTTTGCAAAGCATTACTAGCATCTAATTTGAGTCTTAACAAATAAACCCAAGTACATTGAATAAAATCATCTACAATGGTGAGAAAATATCTTGATCCATCATGAGCAACTTCATTACAAGGACCCTATAAGTCACAATGAATCAAATCAAAGTTGTTTTGGGTTTTGTGATGGCTAATAAGAAAGGGTAGCTTATGGAGTTTAGCTAGAGGGCGGATAGAACAAGGCTCCCTTTTATTGGTAGCCTTGTGAACAGAATCAAACTCCATTAAGTCTATCCTAGAATCTAAAGGATGACCTAACCTATAATGCCATAAATTGAAAACATCATTTCTAACAATGGAAGCTAAAATATTGGTTTTAGTTTTGAGAAAGGATAAGACTTCATCAAGTGTTGTGGGAAAGACATTCTTTTGGAGAAGATGATATAGACCTTGCCTCACCTCACCCATTCCAGTTGTTTTCTATGTTGAAAGGTCCTGTACAAACCATGTTTGAGGAAAGAAAATGAGACAAGATTTAGAAGTTTGTGTTAACTTTCTAACAAATATCAAGTTGAAAGAAAAAGATGGAAAATCACAAAACATCTTCCAAAAGTAGATTTTATGTTATTTTGATAGTTCCAATATGAGTGACAGGAGCAATATCTCCATTTGGAAGTGCTTCTAAGTGAGAGATTCTTGCCTTAACGCTTGTGAACAATGTAGCTTAATAGATCATATGATCTTTTGCTCCAGTATCCACAATCCAAGACACATTAGAAACAACATGAGTGTCTAATTTTGGGAATTTTAGCTTGGTTTGATGAAGGAGTGATGGTTTGGACTTGATTAACCCAAGAAATATAAGCACGAGTGTCTTGAGGTTTGACCAAAGCCATAAGTCGAGTATATTCCCCATGAGTCAAAGATACCGGGTTATTGTCACTTACCTGCTCCTATCTAGATGATAGAAGTGCAGTGGTTTGATCTACAAAGTCTCCATTCCCTCTGCTCTTCGCATAAAGTTTGTGGCCTGGAGGGTATCCATGTATTTTGAAACATTTGTTTGCTATATGCCTAGGCATTTGATAGTGTGTACATGTTGGTTTGTTGGGGTTTTCCTTGAAACATCTTTCAATGGAATGTCCTAACATCTTGCAGAATGTGCAGTAATATTTCTTCTGAGGGAAACCATTTTGCCTTTCCATATCTTTTTCATTTGCTGCAAGTGCCATTGTCTCGCTAGTAGGAGATTCAATAGAAATTTGCCTTCTCTTCTCTTCTTGTTGGATGATTGAATATACCTCATTGAGACTTGGAAATGGTTTGATCAGTAAAATTTGAGCATTAATTTCCTTATACGAGTCATGAAGACCCATAAAAAATTTCATCACCCAATCTCTTTCTTGATTACTTACAACACTTTTCAGTCCTCCACAAGTGCAATTAGGAATAGATTCATAATTCATCAATTCATCAAGTAGAGTTTTCAATTTTGAGAAATACATACTCACAATATCTTGGCTTTGTACCAAGGTCGCAATACCTTGTTTTACTTTATAAATTTATGGTGCATTTTGCTATCCAAAAAACTGTTCAAGCTCTAGCCACAGTTGATGAGCCGTCTTAGCATAAAGGGTGCTTGGTTTTATATCTGTTGATATTGTGTTCTGCAACTAGATGATGACAATTTCATTACAATAAAGCCATGGTTCTGTTAGTGTGCTATCTACATTTGGTTCACAAATAGTTCCATCAACAAAACCAATCTTATTTTTTATTCGAAGGGCCCTTCTCATTGATCTTGCCCAAGGGTAATAGTTGCCAAAATCTAGCATTTGTGTGACTAAGCGAACTCTAGAACTATCATTATTTCCAATGAAATATGAACTGTTTGATTATGATGGGTCAATGGCATTTGGATTGTTGGATTGGTTTTGATTGGCATGTGTTTGAAGCATTCTGAGCCATGGCTCTGATACCATGTCAGAAAAAATGAAGATAGGAGATAGTAAAGTAAAAGTAATAACAGAGGGATGATGGAGAAGAATTGTTGCCCAATTCTCATTACTTCTCTAAATATATATGTACAATTATCCTTGCCAGTAAAGTATTTACAAAAGAATATTCTAAGAAGTCCTATATCAATGGCATAACTTACTCTATACAAATCACATAATAGATACCAAAAAGGAAATTAAAAAAATATATATATATGAAACAAAGAAATCAGCTGCTAATTTCAGTGTCTTCTTCAATTTCCTTTTTTGTCTGATTCTTGTGATTCCAACTTCCTTCTATAGATTTTGATCCATGTTGATACTGCTGAGTAGGTAGATCTTTCTTCCTTAGCTGGTAGTCTTGCTGGCAGTTATCATTTTTATCTTCATATTTCAACAAACCCAACTCTAAGTCTGCGATCTTGAAAGCTTTTAAGGATTTTAGTTACAATGCATGCTTTTTCTCTGCTACTAGCAAGTTGGAGCTTGCACGGGCCTCATTCCTTGTGCACAAGATGTTATGAGTATGAATAAAAATAAAAAATAATTTTTTTTCTATATTTGGTAGATAAATATTTTAGTTACAAAGTAATTCTACAATTAAAATTAAACTTACTGATATAGTTTTATGTGATGCATTATATTATTAATTATTTTTTTATAAAATAAATTTAACGTATTATATGAAATTATCATATTAGTTTAAATGAATCAATCAATCTCTTTACGAGTGTAGCCTGTCGGAATACTCTATTTAGTACGGAATGCCACCAAACCAATGTGTCTTCAACTCTCTCTGTGAGAGTATGATTATATTCAAAACTGCCAAAACATTTAAGAAGATTGTGACCATATATCGGCCTGCTGTAAAGCTCCTTGCTGCGTCGACAGGTTCAGATTGGGCATTTGCAGCTACAACTACAGTCATAGATCAATCACTTCAAAAAATAATTTTGTTTATTTGGTATACCCATGACAGTTCAGTGTAGGCCTCTTTTAGCATGCCCAGCAGCCCAAGGCTTCTTAACGTATATAATCCACTTCTTTCTGTCCATTTTTGAAGTACTTACACGTTGCTAGTTATAAGAATACTACCCTTATCATCTCGTACAACAACCCAACACTAGACTTACTGAAATCCTTGAAAATAGCCGATCCCAAGCATCCACATTTACTTATGCCCAGATCAGAAGGTTTTCGCAAGAGATGGATCGTATGATCTTCATCAACATCTTAGAGCTGAGATTATAACTTTTTAAAAATTCTTAACATGCAAGATTGATGGAAATGTCCACATGTAAGTAATATTACATGATATGTCTTATCTTCATTCGCATGGATTGATATAATATGTTTTAAATGCTTTCATAAGCCAACCATTGGAAATGTAGAGAAATGCTACTTATCATCTCCATACTACACACCAATATGATTTGTCATTTTCACCGTTCTATTTAAATACACATATTTATACATCAATATGTGTGTTTAGAAAGAATAACAGAAAATGATAAATCACATGTTGATATGTGGTGTAGGGATGATCATAAGTAGAATTTTTCTAAAATATAATATTTCGACTACTATAGTTTGGGAATCTAATGGTGATCAAATTTGCGAAGAGCAAGACAATATAAATCTAGTTATGCTATGCGAAAAGACTTTTGAATATTTATATTTTTGAACTCTCATTCTAATATTTTATAACATGTTTTGTTCTGCATTCTGTTACTGACTCATATTACACATTGGTATATATTTTTATTGCCAACTAAGTTGTTGATAATTGTAACACCTCGCCTATTTTCCTTTTATGATTAACCCTTAATCTCCCTTAAAATGAGCTTATAATGCTATATTATATTTTTGGGCTTTATATATTTTTTTTAAGAATAAGATATATTATTAGTTTTTATTATTAAGGGAGTTAGTTAGATTTGTTTTACTCCTTAAACTATGGCACTTAGCATCATTAGTGGTTAAGCTTAAGGGTTAAGTATGGGTGGTTTAATAATCAAGCCCATTAGTGCTACACTAAAGGCCCTTAAACCCTTTGAATGTTATGGGCTAAGACTTAGAAGCCTTAAACCAAGCCTTATAAGAGTTTTAAGTCTTTGTAGGATAGCCTAAAAAAGATTTGGCCCAAGTGTGAGGAAGGCATAAGGCCTTTTGGGCCTAACTTGGTGTTAACTTTGACCCATTGCCCATTTATGATAAGATAAGCTTTTGAAGACCCATTTTTGTGGATCTTGAAGGCTTTTCATGACCTTTTAAAATCTAGAACCAAGGCCTCCCATCAACCCGCACCAAAGTCCATAAACCATGTAACTTCCACTCATAGCCTTTTTGAGCAAAACAAGGCCCAAAGTCTTATCTTACATTTTCACACTTCTATTTGAAGTCCACATACACCATACCATTGGTTTCCCTCAAGCCCAAATAATACCCCACGCCCCTTAAGACTCCCAATAGTCCATAATTAAACTTCTAACTTTAGTTAAGAACATTAATCAACTTACCCATGATTAGTGATCTTTAAACCATATTTTGAGCTTAATTTTCTTCTTAATCTTTTTAGCCATTTTGATATGAAATTTACTTGTTTTATTATTTAGTTGCATTATTCTTAGATCATATTAGAACCTAGAGAAATCTACACATATGTCATTAAGGGTAATGACATGTCAAAACCATAAACCCACACTAATCGGCACATATGTGTACTCTTGTGTGCATTGGACTGAACAACCCCTAGCCCAAGTTTTTTGTAACTTCTTCTCAAGGTCATTATTGTGTTTTAGCACCTCAAATACCCATTTCAATGCAGACTTAGTGGTGGACGAAATTGGTTCCAAGAACCAAACTAGAAACCTATAAACTGACTATACCTAAACACTAGTTGGATAGAAACCGAATGCCTTGTAATTTAGTTTGAATTTTTACTCTCACATGACCCACAACCTCATGCCACCTCCATCACCATCCAATCCCCAAGAGACTCACAGATTCATTATGGAAAACTAAACTAAATTTTTCTCATGAAAAATAATACAAAACTGATGGCATCAAACCACCACCACTCGGCAACACGCTTCCATTCACCTATTCCCTTTGAGCTGCCACTTCATCATCACTTGGCAGCCAATTTCCCATCTTACACCACCTGGAAAAGCCTTCCAAAAGTGACTTATGACCTGCATAAATCAGCCCTGAAGAGAGGACAAGAGGGAGAGTCAAGAAATGATCAAAACTATCTAGAATTCCAGCCTTGAACCTGACGGCTACTTTGCTTATGTCATAAAGTACTTCCAATTTTTTCCTCCTAATGATGCCCAATGGCAGCACCTACACCCTTTCCTTGCATGGCAGCACTTGAAAGTGAAGAAAATAATTTGATTTGGGTCACTATCCACCTGCACAAGGTACTGCAACCAAGCTAGAATTCAAACCTCCTTCTCCACCGCCAACTTCACCCAATCACCATGGACAAAGGCCAACGTCCTGATTGAGCTGAGATATTGCATATTTAAGTTATTTAAAACCAATTTATTTCAACTGCTTCGTGACATTATTATTGGTTTTAGATGGAAAAATGGTTAATAAGCATAAATACGAGTTGTGATTTTTAATTGATTAATATCATGTTTATGCTTAATTTTATAACTAAGATACAATTGGGCAATATCTTTTCAAATAAATAACATATTTTTGATATTTATTTTTTTTAAGTATTATTTCTTTCTTCATGTTTTCAGCTTGAATAAAATTCAAATGGGATCCGGTTGGAACTATTTGATGTTGGCTAAAATGCCTTGATTTGGATTGGTGAGAGTTGCACAAGAAAAGAAATAAAAAAAGGGTGGTTGGATTAGAAAGAAATTAGAGGTTCAATGTGCTTGGTTTGAGGTGTAGAATCGGTGGAATTTTAATTCTCTATAGGAAGAGCCATGCTTGACTTGTAGAGTGACAAAGTTTGTGGAATTGATTGTGAGAGTTTCGGCTGGAGTGAATTAAAAGAAGCAAAGCACATGAAGGAACTCAAACTCACGCATATGCAGAAGAAAAAGAAGTAACATGAGTCAACAAATGCACATGCATGCAGAAAACTTGGACCAAGGCAGCAGCAACTTGCACCTGCAGAAAAATACACAAACACATGCAGAAAAGTCAAGCAAAGAAAGCAAAAATCAAACATCACGGCAACTTCACCTTAATGCAGAAATTCACGGAAGAAAAGAAGCACATGCAAGCTGGAATTCAAACCAATCACAGCACACATGCAGCTCACAGCTGGAAATCAAATCACACATGCAGAAAAATAGAAGCAGAAAAACAGATGCAGAAAAACAGATGCAGAAAAATAGAAGCAGAAAAACAGATGCAGAAAAACAGATGCAGAAATGCAGAAAATCAGCAAAACAGAAATGCAGAAAACAGCAGCAGAAAACAGAAAATCAGCACCAATTTCTTGAAACAAATTGCACTAGATGAGCAACAAAAAGTCAAGAAAATTAGGCTGCTGTCTCCATGAAATTCAGATGCATCTCCACCGAAAATTCTGCACCAAAATGATCACCAAAAGGTCATAAAAATCTGCTGCTCTTTCCACCAATTTCTTTCCACAAGTTGATCATTGAAAAGTCAAGAACATGTGCTACTTGTCCACCGAATTATGCTACTCTTTTTCCACCAAATTGGACATTCAAAGAAGTGGTAGATGGGTTCTATAAATAGGGGTTGGACGTGTGGAGGAAGAGAGGAAGAGAGAACTTTCAACTTAGTTTTCATTTTCAGTTTCTTTGTGTTCCTCTAGGAAATAATTTCTTTGAGTGTTTATTTTATTTAGAGCTCAACTTCAATTTGAGTGTGTATTTTATTTGAAAGTTTAATTTAATTGAGAGTTCAATTTCTTTTAGGATGCATTTTATTTAGAGCGTTTATTTTAGAAATCATTTTATTTGGAAGTTCAGATTTTTGGATTGGAGAACGCAGTCTCCATTTCCAAACATCAAGTTTATTCCTTACAATTCCTGTTTTTATTTAATTTCAGTTTAATGTCTTATATTTTCCTTGCACATTTAATTTCTGTCTATTTAAATTATTGTCATTTATATTTTCCTTGCACCTTTAATTTCTGTTTATTTAAATCATTATCATTTATTTTCTCGCACTTTTAATTCCTCTATTTAGGTTAATGTCATTTAATTCCTAATTATTACACGACATCCTCTTGCACTTGGGAGAGCATTAGTGCTACTCATTTTTGAGTAAGTCACGTCCCCTTCCCCATAGTCTCCTATAAATACTTGCCTCACCCCCACATTTCCTTGACACCACTTCTCCACGCCTCCTCTTCAGCATTGAGAGCTTTCTTCCTTTAGAAAGTCTAGAGTGAGTTCAAAAGGTGTATTCTTGAGAATTTTTTAGTGTTCTTGTATTGGGAGCTACAGAGTACCACGAAAATTGTAAGTTTTCTTGCCCTAGATCTTAATTTGCATGTAATGTTTTTCTTTTAAGTGTTGAAGTGATTTTTAGTTGAGTTTAGAAAAGGTTACCATGCTTAAATCAAAACCGAGTCCATTAAGGTTGGATCAAGTGTTTAAATTGTTTTAAGTGGGAATTTTAGCCATATATATAGCATGTCTTAGCATATTTTCATATGATTTATTAATGTCTTAGTATGATCATTGAAGGTTTCATTTTGAGATTAAAAGCATGCCATGACAGGTTTTAATTCTATTTTGAATTGATCATCAAAGCATGCATGGGTTTTGATTAAGTTTGTGATTAAGGCATGAAGTCTTGATTTTATCACCTAGGCTGGAATAAAATGCAAGAAAAAAAAAAAACCTTGTGATTGGGATAAAAATGAAATTACATGATTTGGGTGAATTTTGGAGCATGCCTTTGTGATTTAGGCTAGAAGCATCATGCTTAATTAATTTATGATTAATGAAAATTAAGATTTTTTTCCATGATTAATTAAGCTTTTAACATGTCATTAAGGATTATAGTAATTAATTTCAGTTAAAGAAATTGAATATGCATGTATTCATGAGGGTCAATAGTTGAAAGTACACTTAGGCATCAACTAGAGCGCATGCCACAGGTTGAGTGTATTTGGACTAGTTGCACTCTAATTTTTGGAATTCTAAGGGCATAGATGATCTTAGAGCATATAATATATGATGTTGATGAATTTTGGTGGAATTTGAAATTCATTTGCAAATAGTAAAAAATTAGGGCCTTAGTGGCAATTTTGGAAAGCTTAGGGGTATTTTTAGGGTGATTAATGCATACAGGAAGTTAGTAAGTTGGTCTCTAACTTATCGCCCACATTGGAGTGAGTAAAAATAGAGTGGTAACCCTTAAGTTGACAAAAAATAGTCAACAGGCTTCGAATGGGTTTTCTTTAGAGAATGCCAAAGCGAAGTCAAATGTTATAACACTTAAAACTAGTGTTATAACATTTAGATCTCATCTTGATGTTTATAGCCCTAAACCTTCATGTGTGTTAAAGTGAAAATGTGTGTACTGATTTTTCTTAAAATCATTCATTAAGCATTTGGCAGTTAAAGTGAAAAAAATTGTTCTCTGTATGAAAATATGTGTCTTAGTTTTTTTTTTTAAATGTCAAGGAATCTGGATGGGAGACATATACTGATTTTTTTTTGCATTGCACGCATTTTATATTTATCATTCATTATGTATAATTTATCTCTGTGCTTGTTGGTTTTCTAACTTCCTGAAAGTTTAAGTACATCTCATCCCTTATGGACCTACTATGTTTCAACTTGGAATGATAGAAGTTGTATAAGGACCCGACGAGGACAGACCAGATGGACCAATGAATCCGATTGATTGAAGTGGAGCTGGATATCGACAAAAGATTAGACTTCATCTTGATATTTATAACTCTAACCTTTCATGCAATAGAACACATGAAGTAGTTGATTTAGAAATGGAGACTTATTAGCAAGAATAATTGTACTAAGATTATGCAACCTTATGATTTGAACTTATGATGGTTATGCATTGGGATGTTTTAATTTATTCTGTTATGAGTACTTCTTAGTCGCCCATTTTTTGATGTGGTTGTTGCATACTGCTAGATGCATTTATAGGATGCATTGCATATTAACATCTTCTATAAGTGGTTGTTGGTACTATGTTATTTTTGTATACAATTTTTCTCGATGTACATGGATGTATCCTATTTCCACTAAATTAGAAGTTTTTCATTGTTTCGTTAAATTCAAAATGTTAGTGGAAAATCTCTTCTCTTGCAAGATTAAACAATTTCAATCTGGTAATGGTGGAGAATATACATCTAATCAATTTATTTCTTTTCTTAATTACCATGGAATTCTTCTTCACCATCTCGCTTGTCCATACACCTCTCAGCAAAATGGGTTGCCCAAAAAAAACATTGACACATAATGGAGATTGGATTATCCTTATTGGCTCAATCTAACCTTTCACAAAAATTTTGGTTTGTTGCTTTTTCAACTGCGATTTTCTTAATTAATCGCCTCTCCACTCCGACTCTACAATCAGACTCTCCTTATAGTCTTCTTTTCAAGTGACCACTAGATTACTCTCATCTTAAATCCTTTGGGTGTGCTTGCTATCCCTTTCTTCGACCCTATAATTCCAACAAGCTCACCTTCCATAGTAAGCAGTGTATTTTTATTGGTTACTCTTCTAATCATCAAGGTTATCGTTGTATTGATCCTATCTCAAAGAAAATCTATTTGTCATGGCATGTTATTTTTTATAAAAAAAAATTTCAAGCCAAGGATAAGTCCACTCTCACTCCTCTACAAGGAAACTTTTCTCATGAGGTAAGTTCTACACTCTTTCCTTCTACAGTGCCCACTTCTACATTGCCTACACATTATGTGCTCACTTCCACAGATTCAGTGCCCACCTTAATATGAAATTCTTGGCCCATCCTCCTCCGAAAATCTTTCATCCAATTTAATTTTTTATCCTTCTAATTTGTCTCCCACTGATCCCATACCTTCATCTCTTGAAGAAATTGACTCACTTATGTCTCTTCCTCTCACAAATCTCAAGCCACCTCACATCCTAGACCTCTCTTGCCGTCCTTAGACAGCTCCCTTTCATCTCCTTTAGACATCGCTTCCACCGAATGTCTCTCCTCAAATCACTCCACCGATTCCTCTTTACCACACATTAATTCTCTCCCTCCATCTCACCAAGTTGTGACTTGATCCCAAACTGATTCCTCACGACCCAAACATCTTCCAAATTATGTCACAAATTATTCCACTTGACATCCCATAACTGCCTTGGCCATAGTTCCCTTACCTAAAGCACCTTTGAATTTTTCAGTAGTTATTATACATGTTTCTGTAGAGTGGAAGAAGGCGATGGATGAGGAATATGCTGCTTTGATTGCCAATAATACTTGGACTCTTTGTCCTCGTCCTCTTCATCACATATTATTGCTACTAAGTGGGTCTATAAAACTAAACCAAAGGTGGATGGTTCCCTTAAGCAGCGCAAAGCACGGCTTGTGGCTAAGGGGTTTAATCATATTAGTGGCATTATTTTTTCAAAGACTTTTACTCCTGTTATTAAACCCGCTACAATCAGAATTGTTCTAGCCATTGTCGT
Organism: Carya cathayensis; assembly: GCA_011037825.1. Taxonomy (NCBI): domain Eukaryota; kingdom Viridiplantae; phylum Streptophyta; class Magnoliopsida; order Fagales; family Juglandaceae; genus Carya; species Carya cathayensis. Next base: position 174,524 of record QGSO01000285.1, on the reverse strand, counting down.
GTTCTTTGATTTGGATATTAAGCAATTGGATGTGTCCATTGCTTTTTTTTCATGGCACTTTTGAAGAGGAGGTCTATATTTCACAACCTCGAGGCTATGCTGACTCGCAACACCCCAATTATATGTGTCGTCTTAATAAATCTCTCTCTGGCTTAAAACAAGCCCCTTGAGCTTGGTTCAATCGATTTTCTCAATGTCTTTTGGAATTTGGTTTTCAAGGCTCTTCCATTGATTACTCTCTTTTCACTTATCACTAATATGACATTCATGTTTTTTTTCTAGTATTTGTGGATGACATTCTCATTACAAGGTTTGACAGCTCTTTTATCACATCCTTGGTTTAACAACTGCAATCTAAATTTTCCTTGAAAGAGTTGGGGTCTCTCCATCATTTTCTTGGCATTCAAGTTACTAGGGACTCTCACTAGTTGCACCTTCGCCAGTCTAAATACATTTTGGACATCTTGGATCGTGCTCATATGGTTGGTGTTAAACCATATTCCGCTCCTTGCACCTCCAGCTCCAAGCTTGCCTCCTCAAGTGGCGACCCTCTTCCCCATGCCACTGCATATCGACAGATTGTTGGTGCACTTCAATATTACACCCTTACGTGTCCACAGATTGCTTTCTCTATTAATCAACTTTGCCAGCATCTTCTCTCTCCCACCACTAGGGGTGTAACCAGTCTGATTTTGGACAAAATTTTGGACTGAACCAGTATGCACCAGTTTTACATTTTTTAAAATCGATTATGCACTAGTTACCCTCCTAAATCGGTTCCTTCGGTTCTACCAGTTCGGTCCAGTTTTAATAGTATTAGTATATATATTATTACTAGTTATTGCTATCAGAATATATATATATATATATATATTAGTATTTGTTATGGTTCTTTTAATTTATTAGAACTATATCATTGATAGTGATAGTATTAGTATTAGGCCATAAAATGTTATTAATATATATTTTATGATTAAAGCATATGATCAAATATATTTCATATTTAAGATTAAAATTTTATGTTACATTTTATAATAACGTTATCGTATATATAATTATAGTTTATATTATTATATATAATATATATATAAATTATATATAATATTAAAAAATAATTTAAAATATAGAATACAGTGAACTGGTTCGGTGTTCAAGATCCTTTGAAGAATGTTGTTGGAGGCGGTTTACGAAGAGGCTATGCAGATATTGTGGTTAATAGACAACAACCTTTACCAGTTATGGGTGTTTTGGTTCGTGAACCTAGATTTGTTGAGGGGGAGATGTTCTTTACGTTCTCTCAGGCTAAAATCGCAAAATCAGCAGAACCGTTTCAATTTGCGATTGTTTTAAAGTTTCAACGAAGCCGGCCATCGCTTGATCATATTAAAGGTTTTATCAAAAATAGATGGGGTATAAAAGATATGCCAGTGGTTGGGCAATTACATAATCCTCGTAATATATTGGCTCGGCTGATAAACGAAGATGACTTTGTGATTGTTATGGCTAGAGGAAATTCAGATGTTGATGGTGTTCCATACGAAGTTTTCCATTGGACCCCAGGTTTCAATGAAGATGATGAATCTCCTTTGATCCCTGTATGGATCACGTTACTAGGTCTTCCACCGAATTATTTTCAATATTCCATCTTAAAAAGTTTTGGAGATGGTTTTGGACCATTTTTGAAGTGTGATAATGCAACCATGTGCATTACCAGGCCGGAAGCTGCTAGAATATGTGTGGAGATGGATGTTTCGGTGCTGTTGAAATCCCATTTTTGGATTGGCCTGCCTGGGCTCGAAAACATTCACTATCAGGAAGTTATTTTTGAGCATGTTTCGGCATATTGCAACTGGTGCTAAAAACGGGGCCATGTGGTAAACCAGTGTAAATCCAAGGAAAAGAATACCATGAAGAGGAAGAAGAAAGTGGTAGAGGAAAAGGGAGGAAAGGGGGTTGAGAACAAGGTGCGGAAAGTGGTAGGTGAGAAAAAAGTAGAAGAGAATTTTTAGCAGGCTGTAGAGGGAGAGAAGGCCAAATCGAAAGCAAGGAGGGAGGTGATTTTGGAACGTATTCAGCACAAAAATAATTCCGGATCTCAAGATAAGATGGAGTGAGTCATCTGAATAATGACAGCGAGAAGGAAAGATGTGATGAAGGTGCTTGGGATTGTTTACTAGCACCGGGTTCTAAATTTTCTTGGTTTGAACAATCTAAGACTATGGACAATAAGGCTGTTGGAGATTTGTTAGGGGATTGTGGTTTGCCTAGAAGTTCCTTAAAATTAATTGATGAAACTCTTGAATGTGAATTATGTTGTAGTGTTAACAAGAATGTTATGTTGGGTAGTGGTTGCTCGACTCATCCTATGATGGTTCACTCAATGTCAGATAATGATAATGAAGATGAGATTGAGGAGTTGGCAGCCAAATGTTATGATTCGGATAGTGGGATTGAAGTTCCGAAAAAGTAATTTTGCAATGGAAAAATGAAGAAACCTATTGTTGTTCTTGAACGGACAACACATTCCAATAGACATTATTAATTGATGAATATTCTTGTTTGGAATACTAGAGGGATTTGTTCGTCGAAGGCAAGTTTGCAGCATATTCTTAATAAATACCTTCTATCGGTTGTAGCAGTTTTTGAACCTTTTCTTTCAGTCAATAAGTGTGCCCAAGTTACATCTTTCTAATTTCTGTAATAATGTGAAAGTGGGCGGTAAAGTTTGGTTGTTCTCGACAGATGGAATTGAATTCCAAATGCATTCAATGATGGCTCAAGCTTTATCAGGCTGGTTTTCCCATGGTAATTCTCAAGTTTTGGCTACTTTTATCTATGCCAATTGTTTTCAAGAACATCGGTGTATTCTTTGGAATTATCTTAAGGATATTGATGTTGGTGGTTTGCCATGGTCTCTTGGAGGCAATTTTAATATTATTCAGTCTGAAAGATAGAAAATTAGTGGTAATTGCCGGTCTTCCTGAGGTCATGATGAATTTAATAATTGTATTCAAGCTTGTGGTTTGGTTGATATTCCTTATTTCGGCAATCGGTTTTCTTGGTTTAATGGGAGGTTAGGGGGTGGACGAATCTGGGCTCGACTAGATAGAGTGTTGGTGAACACTGTTTTCTTATCGTTTGGAGTATCATCCTCATACGTCATATAATCATTGTCCAATGGTTACTTCTCTATTGCATGATAGGCAGGTTGGTCCAGAGCCTTTTCATTTTCAAAGAATGTGGTGCTATCATGAAGATTTCTTAGATGTGGTGTGTGATTGTTGGAACCAGGATATTCAAAGGTGTCCGATAGTGAAATTCAATAGCAAGTTAAAGAAATTGAAACAAGTATTGAAGAAGTGGAATAGGGAGGTCTTCGGCAGAGTGGATGTGGATCTTAAAGTCATTAAAGAGGAACTTCTGGAACTAGAAAATAATGTTTAACGAAACTATTCATAGGATATGGAAATTGAGCTCTTGAGATGCAAGCAAAATATTCAATATTTGCATAGAGAGGAGATTATGAGGTATCAAAAATCAAGAATTAAGTGGATTTGTGAAAGGGATGAAAACACGGCATTCTTCCATGCTTCTCTTAGATGCAAAAAGAAATTTAAAGCACTGGAGAATATGACTCTTGAAGATGGTAGCATTCTTGAATCAGGTGAAGTGGTTCTTGAGGGGGCTGTAGATTCTTTTAGCAGCAATTATCCACATTGACTGTTTCCCTTGAGGATCCTGGTATGAATCTCTTAACTTCTGGTATTTCTGAGGCTGATAATCGGTTGCTTTACAGAGTACCAGAGATAATAGAAATTAAGGAGGCTCTATGGTCAATTCCGCAAGATAGTAGTCCTGAGCCTGATGGTTTTTCTGCAAGCTTTTTCCATCATGCCTGGGATATTATCAATGAAGATTTATTGCAGTTGGCTATTGAATTTTTTTAGGGGAAACCATTAACCACATTTTTTGGTGCCACCAATATTGTCCTAATTCCGAAAGTGGATGAACCAAGGGGATTCTCGCAATTCCGGCCTATCAGTTTATGTTTTGTTGTCTATAAAATCATTTCCAAGGTTTTGGTGAATCATTTGGAGCCTATCATGAATAAATTAATTTCAAAAGAGTAATCTGCTTCTATTTAGGCTCAAATCATTTTTTATAATATTTATATTGCTCAAAAAATGAGTCATAGTATGAACAAAAAGTAAGAGGCCAGAACACCATGATTAAAATTGATATGGCAAAGGTGTATGATAGGGTGAATTGGAGTTTTTTTATGGAAGTAATGAAGTGATTTGGTTATTCGAATCATTGGAGGGGTCTAATCTTTAATTGTATTCCTTCTCCTGTGTGTTCCGTTATGCTTAATGGTTCATTGAAGGGCTATTTTAAACCTTCTCATGGGATTAGACAAGGAGATCCTCTTTCGCCATATGTTTTCATTTTATCACAAGAGCTCCTTTCTCAGATGATTAATGATGATTTTCAGCAGGAGAAAGTCAAGCCTTTTAATGCTAATGGAGGTACTTTGATTTCTCATTTGTTTTATGTTAATGATGTTTTGATTTTTGCAAATGGAGGTAAAAGATCTCTAGTACAGATTATGAAGACTTTGTAAGCATATCAATCTATGTCAGGGCAATTGGTTAGTCCGAGTAAGTCCTCTAATTTTTCAGTTGCTAGGAAATTAGAGGTATTGAGGATAACGGGGTTTATGGAAGGTAGATGGCCGTGCAATTATCAAATTATTGTCAAATTATGGGAGGTATTAAGGATAACGGGATTTATGGAAGGTAGATTACTGTCAAATTATTTGAGCCTTTGTTGTTGAAAATTCAAAAAACAATTGGCTGGTTAGAGGAGTAACATTCGATCCTTTGGGGGTAAGATTACGCTTCTCAAATATGTTTTATCTAGCATGCCAATTCATGTTTTATCTGTTATGAATTTACCTAAGGGTGTCTTCAAAGCTCTCAAGAGTATTTTCTCTAATTTTCTCTAAAGCTCGACTAATGATAAAAAGAAAAGGAAATGGGTGTCTTGGAAAAATATATGCTTGCTGGTTGAGGAAGGGGGATTGGGCATTCAGAACCTCGTTGATGTTCAAATGTCATTATTCATGAAATTTGCTTGAAAATTACTGAATGGTTAATCATCTTGGGCAAAAATTTTTAAGACTAAATATGTGGGTGAGAAGCACCCAGCGGTTCTTTCTAATTACATAGGCTCAAGATTTTGGAAATGCATTATGTCAGTGATGCCGATAGTGATAAACAATTTACGTATCTTGCTTAGAAATGGTGAATGTAATTTTTGGTTTGACAACTAGCTAGGGGACAAAGCCATTGTGAATTCAGAAGATGTTAGTGGAGATGAATATTTATTGGTGGCTGGAATGCTAACTAATTCAAGTTGGAATGTGTCTAAATTATGAACGTTGGTGTCAGAAGAGATGGTTGACAAAATAATTGCCTCGCCTGTTCAGGTAACAAGTGGAACTGATGTGCGTATTTGGCAACCTAATCCTAATGGAAGTTTCTCTACTAAATCTGCTTGGCATCTCATTAGAGCTCAAGGGCCTGTTTGCTTGTGGGGAAAATGGCTTTGGCATAAATTTGTTCCTAAGAAAATGTCATTTGTCTGTTGGCGTGCTAAAAACTAAGTGTTACCTGTGGATGATATCCTTATTAAGCTAGGCATTTCTCTAGTATCAAAGTGTCACTATTGTGTATTACCACAAGAAGAATCTATTGATCACATTCTCTGTAGTGGTGATTTGGCTGTTATGGTTTGGAATTATTTTGCAAGTATTTTGGGTGTTTGGCTCCCTCAGCTCCAAAAATGGCATGTTGTTATGAATGTTTGGTGGCTTCGAGCATCGGCATCTTCTGAGGTAGGATGTTGCCATGGAATTTTGTCGATCCTTATCACATGAGCATTGTGGAGAGCACAGTGTGATGATAGAATGGAAGGAAAAAAAAACTGATTGGAAGGGTGTGGTGTGGAGGATTAAGCTAATGTTAATAGATATTTTTTCTCCACATCATAAGTTTGATAGATTGCAATGGCAAGATATCAAACTTTTAAAGGATTTGAATTGTTCGATTGCTTAAGTTGTCAAGAAAAATATGAAAGTTGTGGTTTGGATTAAGCTAAGTACAGGGAAGTATAAACTTAATGCGATGGAAGTTCGCTTATAAATCCTGGTTTTGTAGGTGGAGGAGGAATTATTAGAGACCATTCTGGCCAAGTGATTGCGGGCTTTGCAACTCACTATGGGCAGGTTTCCAATAATGTTGCTTAAGGGAGAGGTATACTTGATGGTTTAAATTTGGCACAACAATTGGGTATTCGAGACATGATGATGGAGTCCGACTCTGAAGTTATTGTGTGATGGATTGACGCTGGTAAATGCAACTTATGGTATTTGTGGGACTATTGGGATGATATAAAAAAAAAATTTCTAAATTACATTGCTCCATTTGTCATATTTTTAGAGAAGCCAACATGGTTGCAGATTATCTTACTAAAGAAGGTGCTTATAATTGATGTAAGTATTTTATAGGTTTTGACCTTGGTAGGGGAATTCTTCAAGGATTATTATGTATGGATTTTTGGGGACTTCCTTATTTATGGCTGTAATTATTTTTGTTCCCCATTTTTTCATTGTTAGTACTATTCTTTTATTAGGTTGGAAAATTTTTTTATCACCTTGGGTTGGTATTCTTTATTATTTCATGTAAACCTTTAGGTGAATGTTTTGTAAGCACAGTTTTCCTCCTCTATATGTGAGTGCTCTTTAATAAACTTGGGACGGGACTGCTATGTGGATGGCTACCAACTCTTCTAAAAAAAAAACCTCTGATTTGGTGGGTGATCCTAATGATTGTCACTCCACCATTGTTTTGGTATCTTCTTCAGTCCTTGCTTAATTTCAAGAAACAACCCGTGGTGGCTCGCTTTAGCACTGAAGTTGAATATCGAGCTTTAGGTTTAGCAATGGCCATGGCCAAGCTCTATTGGATTTGCATGGTCCTTAAAGATCTTCATGTCTCCCTTGCTACAGTTCCTCACATTTTGTGATGCAGGGAGATCCGAGACAGATGATGCTAAGCTGTCAGATTGCACCTTGATGGCATTGAGATACCATGAGTTGGCAGATCAGCGCAAAGGCGGGAATTGATTGTGATATGTTCCTCATTGGGGCCGTTTTGAGTGCGTTTCAGTCTTTTGGCCATAACTTTGGCTACGGGTGTCGGAATCGCACATAAGACCCCAACTCGGAAAGCTCCTTTTGGCGTGCACACTGTCCACATGGAGCATAGCTCGATGTGCCTTTTTTTCGACCTCAAATTCTGCTGTTTTCCCCTCCGAATCACTAGTTTTAGTTATTTTTTACTATTTATGGTAATATTTCGCTTGTCAGTTAAGAAGTCATTTTAAATCTGATTTGGGCCGAATTTTTTGCAGATTGCTTATTTTATTTCGAATTTCAATTTAGAGTGATTTCTGAGATTTTGCTATTTTTGGCAAAATTCGGATAAACACGATTTTTGGCTATAACAGTCCGGCTTGTGGACTGATTTTCATTATTGCTTGATTTTATAATATTTAAACCCTAGAGACTTTTCTCTCTAGTTTTGGGCGAATTTTCTCCTGTGAATCATCTGTTGGAACTAGCCTGCAGGATAATCGCTATCCTGTCCTGCGTCATTTTGTGTGATAATCTTGGTGTTATTGCTCTTGCTTCCAATCCCCCTTTTCATGCTCATACCAAGCATGTTGAAGTGGATGTGGTGATTGATTAAATTTCTCTCCACATATGATCAGATAGCCAATATCTTCACTAAGGGCCTCACTTCTTCTCAGTTTCTATTCCTCAAATCCAAGCTCCTGGTTGGCCTTTCCCCCATTCGCTTGAGGGGGGATGTAAGTGAAACAAGCCAACACAATATTTTATAAGAAGCAACGTGATTGTAGGTTGCCTTATCTATTGAGAGATTCTCTCATCCTGACTTCAGTGCACTGATTCAGTGCCTTCTGATTTGCCCATAGCTGGCCTTTCTCTCTTTTTTATTTCTTTTCCTGTCAAGTTTTATTCTTTTCTTTCTTGTCAATATTCATTCCTTGTACAGAGTACAATGTAATCAATGTATATCAGTATATAAATGAAATATAGCTAGCTTATAGGTTTTGGTAAGTTGAATGTTAAGTGATGAAATACAAGGTGACCAGCTGGTAAGCAACCTGCGAGCACAGCCACCAGCTCAAGCTACATCTACATGCAATGCTAATTGTACAAAAGACACAAGAAAGAGAGGTAGTGGAATTGAGGAAGACTCAAATGGCATAAAAAGGCTCTAGCGTTTCATTTCTTGTCTGTATAGCTTACAATTTCTATCATGGACCGTAATAGTTTTGTTTTCTAGTTATTTTGTTTTCTAACTAGTTTGTTGTCTAGCAACAACTGGTGCCCTTTTATTTTTCCTACACAAGCTCTGTACATAATATATCTATCTATAATAATAAGTGTCTATAACATTGCTACAGGAATGAACAGTAAATTCTCATTCCGTTTTTGTGTAATTCATATTTTCACTCTTTTCTTTCATTTTTGTGCACACTGTCTGTGCGAAAGTCTCTTCCCAGTTAGTCAAGATCACTGCATGCGTACAGAGTTACTCTTTCTTTTAATTGGTCAATGCATGCATGCATATCGGAAATATCAATTTGTCAGACATTAGATAATATTGTAATAAGTACTTATTACTTTCTTTCTTACATCAGATCTGCTACAGGCAACCGGGGTGGGCAACCCTCTGGAATCGGCAGCCACATCAGACAAGAAATATTAAAAAAAACTCTAACTTTATATCATTAATTAAATGAAGAAAAAGCAAAGATTTTCATCTATTTTTTGTCAACATATATCATCTTGGCTGAGAGGGTGCGTGATGCGCTGAGTGCGAAGGTAAATGCGGATTGGGTGAATGAAATAGTTGGTCAAAAGGTCTGGGAGAGTGAACATTAACCTGTGAGCCATGCGAGTGATGGTGGGGTCTTGTTGTAGACAAAGAAGAATCCTGGACATGTTGAGCAAGAGAAAAGAAATGGGTATGGACGACTGGTGGACAATGAACAATGATAACACTACAACTGCTACTTGTTCTTCTTTCCCAACCTCGAGATCTTGGTCTCTGTCTTCCCTGTCTTTTTTTTTTCTTTTTTTTTATCCACCGGACCCATTTTCAAACTCGGCCTCTGGATTGTTGTCGTCTACATGTTCATATTGCAGTAATTTTTTTTTTCTCTTTTTACCTTTCAAAAGACTTGAATGTGTTGCATTTGGGTTTGGATCTTGTTCTTTTTCAACGCGTTCCAAAATTTCTTGAAAGCCTATCCATGTTTCATGTGGTTTCAGAGCAAAATTCTCAGGAAATTTCCTGCGATGTCAGGGCAAAACCCATCCATGTTTTGGAAGTAGAGGGTTTTCACTGCTCGAGGAAGACGAAGGAGAGATTTCGGCATCGATTTCGTAGGGAGGCTGGAGTGCTGAAGACGACGGTAGGGAGACAAGTGTTGAAGGGGTTGAAGACGAATGGATGCTGGAGTGTTGAAGGGGTTGAAGACAAATGGAGGGAGACGAGTTCAGGGGTTGAAAACGGAGAGAAGAAAAATACGAAACGGTACCGTTTCATTTTCCATGGGGAGGAAGAGAGATCCAATGGGGAGGGAAAGGGCTTGCCGTAGGTGGTCGGCATCAGGAGCTTGGTGGCTTGAGGGACAAAATGGGAAGAGAAACCGTGACTTGGTGACTTGGTGCATGACTCTCTCTCAAAATTATATAATTCATTAGATCCATAATGTCTTCTAGATCTAAATTTAATGTATATTAAAGTCATAATTATCTTTTGAAAATAGTTTATATTATAAATCCTTATAGAATGATGATATGTCGTCTGGTTATTAGAATTTATAAATCCGAATCCGGTACCTAATCTCACTATTTTTGTTATCCAATATTATCACACACATCATTAATTCATAAGGGCAAATGTGCCTTGCACGTAGCCCACTACTAGTATATATATATAGATATAAGGTGTAAGATCATTGATTAATATACAACAGAGAAAATTCTTTCTCAACAAAAGTTATTTCATCTCTCAAAGCACCAAGCTTTTCACTTTTGTTACATGGTATCAGAGCTACAATGGCTGAACCAAACCCCCCAATAAAATCTAGAATCAAACTCTCAACAAAACTCCAACCACAAACAACATTCACACTCTGTCAATGACCCAAATCACCCAACCAGTTCTTATTTCATTGGCAACAATGATGGTATTGAAGCTATTCTTGTTACAAAAATCTTAGATGCAGACAGTTATCATCCTTGGGCCAGATCAATTAAAAGAGCCCTTAGGATAAAAATAAACTTGGCTTCATCTATGGTAGTCTATGTGAGCCAACAGACCACATTGATCCTTTGATGGAACACTGGCTTAGATGCAACGACATTGTCATTACTTGGCTTCAAAACACCATGGCTGTGGACATCAAATGCAGCACTGTGTATGTTGAGACAGCTCATCAACTCTGGCTAGAACTAGAGCAATGTTTTGCTCAATAGAATGCTCCTAGAATATTTGAAATCAAACAAGCTATCTCCACTCTCTTCCCCCTCAGTCCATCTAAACAGCAGAACCCATTTTGAACTTCTATTTCAAAATAAACCAAAGTATTCCCACCTAAGAGTGTTTGGATGCCTTGCTTTTGCAACCACTCTCACAAATAGTAGACATAGGTTTGACTTAAGGGCTAGGAGATGCATTTTCCTAGGATATCCATTTGGAATCAAAGGATACAAATTACTAGATTTGGAACCCAAGAAAGTATTCATATCTAGGAAAGTTGTTTTTCATGAAAGTGTTTTTCCTTGCATAGAAACATCTCCCTTAAGTGCCATTGATTTATACCTTCCTCAAAATTCTCTGATTTCTACGCCAAACAACTTCACTCGACTCAAAGACCAATATGTTTTCACCCCAACCATTGAATCTACACAACTTGAAGAACCACTTGCCTCTACCTCTAGTTACATAGAAAACTCAGAAAATGCTGACACAAACAATTCTCAAGTTGACCAACTCACAAAACAACCTGATATACATGTTTCTGATCAGCATATCCATCATTTGCCTAGAAGATCTACCATAATCAGAAAAACTCCCTCACTCCTGCAAGATTACATATTTCAGTAGACCAGTTCACTCAATCCATTGCAGAACTTGGACAAGAGAAAGGGCTCATAACCTTAGGTACTCCCTTTCCTCTTAGTGTTAGCATCTCTTATGATAGGTTATCCATTTTTCACAAGGTTTTTGTCACTTCCATAACTGCACAATTTGAACCTAGGAGCTATCAAGAGGTTGTAAGTTCTCCTGAGTGGTGTTAGGCCATGAGAACTGAGATAGAGGCACTTGAGTTAAATGATACATAAGCCATGGTTGATCTACCACCAAACAAAGAGGCAATAGGGTACAAGTGGGTGTATAAAGTGAAATACAATGCTAATGGCAGCATTGAGAGATACAAAGTTAGGCTAGTGGCAAAGGGTTACACACAACAAGAGGGTTTAGATTATCATGAAACGTTTTCCCCATTAGCTAAACTTGTTACTATTCGAACCCTACTTGCTTTTGCAGCCATAAAGGGATGGTTTTTATACCAATTGGATGTCAACAATGCATTTTTGCATGGTGACTTAGATGAGGAAGTATGCATGCAATTACTTCCTGGCTACATTAAGAAAGGCAGTACAAAGGTGTGTAGGCTTCACAAAAGTTTGTGTATACTCAAACAAGCCTCACGGCAATGGTATTCAAAAGTGTCCAGCTTCATCACTCAACATGGTTTCACACAATCTAAGGTAGATTACAGCTTGTTTGTCAGGACAACTCAAGGTTCTTTTACAGCTATTTTGATTTATGTCAATGACATAATCATAGTTGGAAGTTACATGAAGACTATTAACAGTCTCAAAACCTCTCTTGATGCCAAGTTCAAAATTAAGGATCTAGGAAAATTGAAATGTTTCCTAGGTATTGAAGTGGCCAGGTCACAATAGGGCATACACATATGCTAGAGAAAATATGCTCTGCACATCTTGGGAGATTTGGGTACTATAGGGTCAACACCAACAAATCCTCCTTCACCAGAATGTTAAGTTATCTATAGATAAGGGGACCCTACTACCTGATCCTTCTATCTACAGAAGGTTGATTGGGAGATTGCTATATCTAACTATAACAAGGCCTGACATTTCTTACTCTGTCCAGTTACTAAGCCAGTATATGGATAAGCCTAGAGCACCAGATCTCCATGCAGCACATAAAGTTTTAAGGTACATCAAGAAAGCTCCAGGGCAAGGCCTATTTTATCCATCAAAATCACAGCTCCAGCTAAAAGGTTATTCAAATTCAGATTGGGGGGCCTGTTCAAACACTAGAAGATCTGTGAGAGGTTTTTGTGTATTCATAGGTTCATCCTTAGTATCCTGGAAATCAAAGAAGCAAAGTGTGGTCTCAAGATCATCATCTGAAGCTGAATACAGGGCAATGGCAAATCTTTGTTGTGAGTTAACTTGGCTCAAGTATTTATTCAAAGACTTACATATTGAACACAATCAGGCAGCAACTCTACATTGTGATAACAACTCAGCCATCTATATTGCTAATTATCTAGTTTTTCATGAAAGGATTAGCTAAGCATATAGAAATTGATTGCCATCGTATTTGAGACAAGGTACAAAGTGGAAGTATTGTTACTAAATATGTGCACACTAAATCTCAAGTAGCAGACATCATGACTAAGGCTTTAAATTCCTAAAGTTTCTATTTTCATATGGCCAAGATGGGAGTAACAGATATATACTCTCCATCTTGTGGAGGGGCTGGTAAGCGATGAAATACAAGGTGACCAGTTGGTAAGCAACCTGCCAGCACAACCACCAACTCAAGCTACATCTACATGCAATGCTAATTGTACAAAAGACACAAGAAAGAGAGGTCGTGGAATTGAGGAAGAATCAGATGGAATAAAAAGGCTCTAGCATTTCATTTCTTGTCTGTACAACTTACAATTCCTGTCATGGGAAATAACATGCCCATTGTAATAGTTTTGTTTTCTAGTTATTTTATTTTCTAGCTAGTTTGTCGTCTAGCAATAGCTGGTGCCCTTTTATTTTTCCTACACGAGCTCTATACAGAATATATATATATATAAGGTGTAAGATCATTGATTAATATATAACAAGGGAAATTTTTCTCAAAAAAAGTTCTTTCATCTTTCAAAGCACCAAGCTTTTCTATTTTGTTAAATTGAACCAATACCTTTTCACAAAATCTTTCATATGGTGATAACAGATAATGGTGATCAAATCTGTGAAGAGGGAGACAATATAAATCCAGTATATTCTAAATGGGTTATCTTTGTGGAAGAAAACATGAGCAAGCGCAGGTACTCGACGAAGCAAAAATTCCACGAAAATGCTGTGCATTTACTAAGTCCCACACTGCCTGTGAGACTTATGTTCACGAGAAGGCAATGAGAAGGTTTATGTTCTCTAGATGGTCTCATTGGGGCCTTACCACCATGGAAACAGCAACCTTAGCCAAATGGATCTCCACAAATGGTGTGCTCTTCAACATGTCCTCAAGCGTAATAACCATTAAATAAAGCTATATCTTGATGCTATAAAAGAGCTTGAAGAAAGAGCTCATGCCAGTTATGATGGATCAACCCCTCTTACCAACAACGAATTCATGGAGATGATGGTGCTAGATGGTTACTTTGTGATTGAGTTTTTGCTTAGTACCGTAAAAGGATTCAAGCAACTGGGCTACTTACCAAACGATCCCATCTTTTCAACACATGGCTTAATCCATTCCATTCAACAAGACATGATAAAGTTAGAGAATCAGCTTCCACTCTTTGTACTTGATCAGCTTCTAGGACTTCAAGAAGGCAATCCAAACTAAAATTTTCCAAGTACCCCTAGTTATGCACGCTAATACTGAACAAAACTATTAGCTCATATTTGAAATCAATATAAAATATTGAAAGCTTTAACACAATAATTTGGTTACAAAGGGAAACTCTTTGAAGAACTCCTCAAAAGTAAAACCCTACAGGGCAACCAAATTCAGGAAAGCCAATTTTATTGATTGAGAGTATTACAAGTTAAATGTTTACAAGACCTTTGTAACTAGACTCGTTTACTCAAGACATGCGACCCACTTGTCTTCTACAGCAATAGGTAGTCAGAACCTCTGACACTCTCCAATCTTTGTCTTTCCTACTAGAACCTTCAGTGGTTGAACTCAAACATGGCAACTCCCCCTTGGAGTATGCTGTCACTCAATCCCAAGGACTAAAATTTTTGGAAAATTCTTCTCTCAAGGATTTTCTCTTACCCGATCTCTTGAAGTTCTAACCAGATCTTCAAGCTCTCAATACTTGTGAAAATGTACTATTCAAGTATTACTCAAACCCTCAGCCGACTCTTCTACAAATAGGCAATGTTGTTATTGACTTGGAGAAAGACTCTGCTAACGGGTCTATCCAGAATCTCAGTCAGAAGAGTCACTAACAATTTGTGAACATCTCGGACTAGATCACTTCTTCTAAATTGCATCAAGTTTAAATCAGATTCAGTTTCTTGAATAAATCTTGTGTCTTTATCTCTTAAACTGACTCTTAGACTCAAAACATACATAGGACTCTTGTAGACTCTTATCTTATAACATAAACAAGATTTTATAAGAGTTACAATTCGAAAACTTATCCTTATCGGATAATTTCTATACAAATACTCGTCCTTATTGGATGCAATCCTAGAGTCCTATTAAAAATGAAATTCATCCATAATTCAAATTTAAATATAGACTCATCTAATCATAGCCAAACGTAAATTATTTACACAAGCTAGGAAGGTTGTGTAGCGAAGCTGACACCCCAATTCTTTGATGCATTAATGCCAATGGATGAGGCATTAATAAAGCTCGACGGGAATGAAATGGAGTCAGAGGAGTCATGAGATCAAGCTGAAGAGTTATCGGATAAAGGTGGGCTTCATTGTCTAGATGTTTTCTGGTGAAGTCTTATGAGAAGAAGCCTTGAACGGCCTCTAAGATCGCAAAGGTGGAGCTTGTTAGATGTACAGTTAATTTTGTTGAGAAAAGAATATTGCAAGAGTTTTCAATGAAAACTGTAACACACAAATTGACTGATTCTTCTTAGACTTTTCATACAAAGCTATGATTTTATCTAAGGAAATATATAGACATTATGACTATGATATACATTAGTTATAGAGTATCAATTACAGAAAACATATGGCATGATTTTCGGTTGAGTTGTAATTCCACAAAATATTTACTGAAATCTTGGCTTTTATTCTTGCTTTGGGTCAACTTCCCTAATATGCCCCCGCAAGATTGAGCTTCCATCAGCAAGACCAATCTTGTTTTGTAAGAATTCTGTATGCTGCCTAGACAATGGTTTTGTCATTAAATCTGCTAGTCGATCTTGAGTGTGTACATGACGGACATTGAGAGTTCCTCTTTGAACTAAATCACGGACAAAGTGGAGATCAATTTGAATATGCTTCATGCTTGAGTGTTGAACTGGATTAAAACTTAAATGAGTTGCTCCAAGATTATCACAAAGAAGAGAAGGTGGTGCCTTGAGTGGGAAGCCAAGTTCTTGGAAAAGAGCAAGAAGCCATATAGTTTTAGACACTGCATTGGCAAGAGCTTGATATTCAGCTTCCGTAGATGAACGAGCAACAACACATTGTTTCTTTGAACTCCATGAGATTGGATTGTAGCCACGAAATATAATATATGCTAATGTAGAGGTCCGATCATCAATGTTTATAGCCCAATCGGCATCACTGTATGTTGTTAAACATGTTGATGCAGCTCTTTGATTTGAATGCCATGAAAGATTGCTTGTTTGGGTTATGGTTGGCTTGGGCATGAACTGGGACAATTTTTTAACCACAAAGGAAATTTCTGGATGCTTCAAGGATAGATATTGCAGGCTACCAATGATACGCTGATACTCAGTACTATCAACTGCAGTAGTGCCATCCACCAAATGAAGAGATGTACTGGTTGACAGGGGTGTTGAAACATCCTTTGCACCGATCATGTTTTTATTTTTCAAAATATCACGAGCATATTTATGCTGTGATAGGAATAAACCTACAGGTGTTTGAATTACTTCCACTCCTAGAAGGAAGTGGAGAGAACCCTTATTTTTCAATGAAAACCAATCACCAAGTTTATTAATAACAGACTACACAAAGTGTTGATCATTTCCTATAATGACAAGATCATCAACGTAAACAAGAAAATAGTATGTAATAGAATCATGTCAATAGACAAACATCAAAGAATTAGTTTTAGAATTTTGGAAACTAAGCACTATGAGAGCATTCTTCAAAGCTGAATACCATGCCGGAGGGGCTTGTTTGAGTCCATAGATAGCTTTTCTTAACCTGCATACATGGTCAGTTTTTGACATGTCTTTTACGCCAGGGGGTTGCATCATATAAACAATTTCAGTCAAATTCCCATGTAAAAAAGCATTGTTAACATCCATTTGTCTCAAATCCCATTCATTCATAACTACACTATTAATACTGATCGTATTGTGGCTGGTTTAACCATGGGATTAAAATTTTCCTTATAACAACTCCAGGACATTGATTATACCCCTTTGCAACTAATCTAGCTTTGAATCGATCTATTGAGCCATCAGCTTTTCTTTTTACCCAAAACACCCAATTACATCCCACTGGATTACAGTTTTTGGGTGGTGGAACCAAATCCAAGGTGCCATGCCGCATGAGAGCAGTAAGCTCACTGGACATAGCATCACACCATTGAGGGTGAGATACAACTTGGCTGACACATGTTGGTTCAAGAGATGGGGGAAGAGGATGTTTTGAAACTGTGTGCATTTGTTTAGGTTTGAAGATACTGTTCATGGAATGGGTTCTGGATGATGGAGTTTCATTGTGAATGGAACACATTTGACTAGAGGATGATGCAAGTTGAGTCGATGATTGTGTTTGAGCTGAAAAATTGCATATTTTAACTATTTAAAACCAATGTATTTCAACTGCTTCGTGACATTATTATTAATTTTAGATGGAAAAATAGTTAGTAAGCATAAATACGAGTCGTGATTTTTAATTGATTAATATCATGTTTATGCTTAATTTTATAACTATGATTTAATTGGACAATATTTCTTCACATATAAAATATTTTATTTGATAATCTATTTTTCCTTTTAATTTATTTCGAGTGTTATTTTTATTTCCTTATTTTCAATTTAAATAAAATTCAAAGGATTGAGCCACAGCACATAGCAGCTGAAAATGTTGAAAGAATTGTCGGCGGGAATGAAAATCACAGAGCACGTTGAATGAAGAAATATGCTGAAAAACAAAGAATGGCTCTAAACCGCCTTTGGATCGACTGGTTGCTGAATTCTTTGAAAGGAGTGTGAAAGTGCTTGATCTTTGCAATACAACTCGTAATGGGATTAAGAATTTTCGTTTGGCATAAGCATTTGGAGATTGTTGTGTGCGCTTTGGAGTTTCAGCAGAGGGCGTTGGGCGAAGGCCAATTGTGACGTGTAAGGAAGGCTATCGGTGGACAACACATGCAACTTAAAGTCATAGAAGTAGGCTTGGTTTCATTGAAGAAAAAAAAATAGAGACTTACGGAACACTTGCGGTCAATTCTTACGGAAAGTAGAGCAGAAAAATAAGAAAAGAGAAAGAGAAGAGCAAGCCAAAAGGAATCAATTTTTACGGAAAAGGTGGAAGAATAAAACTAGATGGACAGCAGCTGGTTTTAACGGACTGAAAGGAAAGAGACGTGGGAGAGTTCACAGCTACACAGCTACACATGCAGAAAACACTTGCAGAAACCATATACATGCACAAACAAAGAGGTTTTACGGCAAACAAGAGAAAAAAGGAAAGAAGAAAAGTGATGTTGTCAATATTTACGGATTCTTTGACGTCTTGCTGGATGGACAGTGATGATTTCGGCTGGAGTTGAACGTGAGAAAGTTGAGAGAGAGACGAGCAGAAATTGGATAAGAAGAGTAGGTGTTGAAAGAGAGGTAGAGCCGTGATGAAATTGAAGTATGGAAAAGAGGAGCACGTG
This sequence comes from Carya cathayensis, assembly GCA_011037825.1. Lineage (NCBI taxonomy): Eukaryota > Viridiplantae > Streptophyta > Magnoliopsida > Fagales > Juglandaceae > Carya > Carya cathayensis. The sequence continues at coordinate 156,267 of QGSO01000285.1, read as the reverse complement.
ATTAAATGGAAAGGAGGAGCTGAAATTGAAGAATGGAAAAGGAGCCATGCTTGACTTGGATTGCTTGAATTAGATTGGATACAACATCTTCTATAAGAATGAGTTTGGTGCTGCTTTTAACAGAGAGGGGGGCTTCCCCTCCTAGCTGGAGTGAGACTTGGCTGGGAGGTGAAAGGGAAATTGGTAGGAATTTGGAGTTGAGTGAGGTGTCATGAGAGGTGTCTGACCGACTTTGGAGTTGAGTGAGGTGTCGTGCTTAAGTTTTCATTGAGGGAAGAGTAGTCGGCTGGAGCTAGGAATTTCAAGTCGGTGAAATGTTTTTTTAATTGGAGGATTGAATTTGTTGAAAGACGTGGAGGGAGTTTGATGGGGGATGGAATCTGAGATGTGTTAAAAGTGAAGAGAGTGTCGGCTAATTTGATGTTACTGAAAGAGAGGGGTACGTGGAGATAGTTGAGTAGGAAAGTCGGTGCTGAAAGTTGAGAGAGAGTTTACGTAGGGAGTTTACGTAGGGGGTTTAGGAGGTTTGCGGAAGGAGTTTACGTTAGAAGAAGCTTACGAAAAAAAAAAAAAGAAGAAGAGAAAAAATATAGAGAGCTGCGGAGAGCAGGGGAGCTTCGGACAGAAATCAAACAAAGAAAAAAAAGAAAGCCGAAAGAAAAGGAGGAGGAGCTCGGAAGAAGGGGCTAACGTAGAACTGTGTTTTGAAAAAAAACTTGAGGAAACTTGCTCTGTTTTTAGTGGGAGAAAACAGAGGAGTGAATTTCTTTTGGATTGAAAAAAAGTCAGTGGAGGATTAAATAGAGAGGGACGTGCTGGAGGAAGGGGATTGGTTAGACGGGCTGGAAGGAATTGATTTTGCTGAGTAAATTTTCAGTGATGGGGCTGGACGAAAAGGATTTTTATTTTTTTTTCATTTGAGGAAGCTGGACGTGAGCGACTTGTTGGACAGAACATGCAACGGAAGGTCTTGCGATGAGAAAAAAAACCAGAGGGCTACCGAAGTTTGAGGGAGTCTTTCAAGCTTCATTTTCTTTATATTTTTATTTGCCTATAGTTATTTTCTAGTATTAAAGTTTGTGTTTTATTTTAGTTATTTAATAAAGGATATTTATGTGATTTTCTACAGCACTTGTGATGAACATGGTTGGCTAAATTTTCATACTAAGGTTAGAGGTGAAGTTTAATGATTTGAAAATTGTTTTCGGATCGACGACAAATTTATTTTGTGAGTTTGATCGATTGAATGATTTTATTATTGGATAATTTGATTATCTATATATTTTTCTTGATTTATTGTGATTTTCGAATACAGTGAATGCTTGAGAAATCCCTGTTATAGTCAAAGAGTTTTGTAAAGTGTTTTAATCATCGATCGCTCATGCTCAATCATTAGTAATTATTTTCTTGATCTTAAATGCTAAATCTTCCAATTAAACAGAATCATTATTCTAGTTTAATTGAAGTAATTTGAACGAAAATGATATTTTAAATTATTAAACGGATCCTCGAAACCTTAGTCTTTTTTTTTTCATATCAACACAGCTTATCATTTTAGTTTTATTTTCATTTGTTTGAGAGAATTTTTCACATAAGTCAATCCCTGTGGATTCGATCCTGTAAGGTACTACAACACCTGTATACTTGCAAGTAAAACTGCACTAAATTTTGGTTCATTAATTTGAATTAAAGTTTAGGCGCAACAGATTGTGCATATCGTGCTATGGCATTTAAATTGGAATTTATTGATGGAAATTTTAAATTTACATTTTGGGAACCTAGGGCACCATGTGATTCAATGAAATCATGAGGAAAGGAAGATGGGGTGTTACCTGGAAGTGGTGTAGAGGTGATAGTAGTAGGTTCTGAGCTCGCTGGTGGCTATGATTCGCTATTTGGGATGCACAGTTGCACTGAAATAGAATGAGCAATAGAATGAAGTAGAGGACATAGGTTATGTGAAAAAGGGTGAAAGAATTGGAGGTTGATGATGGACTTTGTTTCGGGTTTGGGCCATGTGAGTGGATTGGGCTTTGCATTTCATCAAATGTTACATGTCTTAATATGTACATCCAATGGGTTTTTGGATCCATGCATTTATATGCATTTTGAGTTTAAGAATGTCCAATGCACGAAGTGGACTTGGGCTGTAATTTGTGGGTATTGTATGGCCTTGTGAGTGGATAGCAAAGGCATCCAAATTTCCTTAATTTGAGATAATTGGGCCTTCGACCAAAAATAGCCTCAAAAAGGGACTTGTTTTGAAGAAGTGGAGTCGGTTGATGATTTATGAGATATGTGGCCGTTTGAAAAGCATGAGGCCAACATGAGAGAGGTAGAGAAACATCATGAAGTAATGTGAAACCCGTTTTCACAATATGACAATGACAACATTCAGAAACACCATTTTGTTGAGGGGTGTATGAGGCAGTGGTGTAGTGACTTATACCATGTAAAAACGGGTATTTTTTGAGACTTAGGCAAGTTTGGAGGTAGAAATGAGAATTTTAAGTTTGAAATGAAAGTTTAAAATATTATTTTTTAGTATTATAAATGTTTTGAAATTTGAAAATTTTGAAATGGGATTTGAAAAAGATGAATTGTTTATTATATTTTGTGTGGGAATTAGGATATGAGAATTTTAAATTGAGATAAAACTTTAAAATATTATTTTTGATTATTATTATTTTTTAGTATTATTATTATTTTGATATTTGAAAAAGTTGAAATAAAATTTAAAATTTTTGAATTGTTTATTATATTTTATGTGAGAATTCAAAAAAATTATAATAATGAGAATTAAACTTTTTAGTTGAGATCAGAATTTTGAATTGAGATGTTTTTACCGAGCTAAGCACATATATTTCAAAAATCCTTGGGCCGTTATCTCATTAATCGTTGCGAGTGTCTTGTTGCTGCTTACCTTTTTGAAGACCTTGTGGCAGTCTATGGGTATCAGGGGTGTAAAAAAAAACTGATAAATCGGTAAACCGGACTGGACCGGGCCAAACCGATGGCGTCGGTCCGGTCCCAATGTTGGTTCGGTCCGGTACCGGTTTTAGTTTTCTTAAAACCGGTCAAAATCGGTCCGGTTTCAATTTTTCTTTTTCTAAAACCGGACCGGACCGATTTATATATATATATATTAATTTTTTATATTGTATATAATATTTATATATAATATATAACTATATATAAAATAGTTTTGTATTATATGATAAATTACTAATTAATATAGCATTAAATTTTAAAATCTTATATCATTTTGCTTATTGTATTACTAGTTATACTAATATTATATAGTGCATATTAATAGTTATACTAATACTATATCACTATATATTATAATATACTATAATATATCATTATAGTCTATAATACAATTATAATATATATTATAATATACTACAATATATTTTCACTATAGTATTATAATATATAATATAGTACATTAAAATTGGTAAAACCGGACCGAACCGGACCGGAAACCGGTAAAACCGGAGTACCGGTTTAGGAAGGTAACCGGTGCGTAATCAGTTTTGAAAAATGTAAAATCGGTACATACCGGTTCGGTCCTAAATTTTGTCCAAAACTGGACCGAACCGGACCGGTTACACCCCTAATGGGTATGACCACCCACTTAGGCGAATCCGGTTAATCGCGTTTGTGGATTCCTTGAATATTTAATTATCTTTTTTCTAGAGACTTATAGTCTTCATTTCCCTTAATTTTTTTTGTATGTAGGTGAACTGAAAAGGACTGATTTATTACTTTCCGGGCCTCCAGCCACCTCCAAGCGACAATTCAAGTGTCCATATTAAGGTTTCGAGACTGCTCATCTTCAAGCCACTGAAGCGAAGCATTTAATTAATTTTAGCTATTCTATATGTCGTATTTCAGAACTATATATATGGTCCGGTTTTTCTAGTTTCTACTAATTTGGTAACTTTGTTGTAAGATCAGTAATTAAGTAGACTCATGTAGGCATAAATTAATAAAAGTGACTGAGAATATCTAAGTTGCGGGAATAAAAAAATGCCGAATTTGCCAATCAAGAATGAGTATAATGATTCTACGGAAACAGAAACGAAATTTGAGGAAAATTAGGGGCTCAAATTGTGTTAACTACAAGCCAATTCGAACACGATCTGTTAAGTATAAGGCATATTTGGATAGAGAGATGATTCATCTAATCACTACTTAATTATTAAAATTTCTTCAAATTAATAATCAAAACATAAAAAATAATTCAAAATTTTTAAATTTCAAAACAAAAATTATATAAAAAAATTATATTCTAACAATATTTTAAATTTATAATATTTTTGCTTGTTTTTTCTCTATCCTTTTTCAAAATCCCATAAAACATTTTAACTTAAACCATGTCACTGCTATTCACAAAATATTTTATTACTATTCACAAAATATCTCAACTCATCTCATTCAAACCGTAAGACTAATGTGAAAGCTACAAGATGTTATCTTCCCGGAAAGAAAAAGGTAACATATGAATTAAGAATGATAAAGATCAAAGGCGCGAAACTCTTAATTAGTTTACAAAAATATAATTTTGTAAAAGAAAGTTTTTAAATAAGTAATATTAGATACAATCTTAAGATAAGGAAACAAATAAGATCTACTAAAAAAATAATAATAATTAATGAAATATCATATATCAATTTTTTAAAAATGAATATATAAAACTTACATATTTTAAAATTATATAAATAGAACTTTAAAATTATGGTATGAAATTGTTGATTTAATTTATTATATTTTGGAGGTAAATTATTTGTAGCATACCTAACAGCAAACTCTTTATGGTATGAACACTTGTCACTTCAAATGGTGTCCGAAACATGCCTCAAAACCCCTACTTTTTTTTTTTGTACGTAAGTATAGTCAACCTGATTCGTTTCCTCTCTTGTCTTTACCGTTTTGTTTTTAGCAGGGAAAATGCACTTCATGTGACTTCGAAGTGACACATCGAATTAATACTTTAGCATTGTTGTGGCCCCCTGTGAGTTGAATTATTGATGAGGAAACTAGCGGGTCACATCTTGACTCAGTTTGTTATGGGCGTGTTTCTTAGCTCCATACACACAATCACCCACAATCAAAGAGAGATGGGATTTAGGGGTTTATGGAAATGTCTTCAATATCTAAGTCAGTGAAAGTAATGAATATTTCTATAATAGTAGAAGAAGATCGCCCATGCTGTCATACTTGAGTGATATAAATATAGTCTCTAATGTCTTCTATTAGATGTGATAACGTCCTGATCACTTATTTGAAATTTCAGTTGCGAGATATACAAGCTTCACTTGTTAAAGATAAACTGATTATAATCTCTCTCCCGAGGTTCTTGGGTAGCTATCATTTCGGTGATAAACGTTTATATCCTTCCAGTGGACCAATAAGCTTGGATTTAAGGCTTATTGGGTTAGGCTATTGTCTGGGCCCATGACATGACCCAGCAGGCCCCAAAGGAGAGAAGGTTAAAGCCCTTTCAGTTGCCCCGCAAAATCTCATCATGCGCAACGTTATGAGACTTGAGAACTGCTAGGTCCAGTCGCAAGATACAAGCGGTGTGTAAACGACTGTACGAAAAGAATAAAAAAAATAAAAACAGACAAGCGGTGTGGCCTGTCTTAATAGGCTAAACAATTTCACCCTCTTCAAGAGTGAGAAACCCATTCCCGAGCTTCGTGTCTTCAACCTTCCTCAACCTTCTTAGAAAACCCAGCCCGTAAAAAATTCTCGGCATCATCATCATCATCAACCTCCCTGTGGCCTAAACCTCTCAAATCAAATGCAGTTGTAACCTTCTTTACAGAACGAGTTTTCGAAATTTTTCGAATGGTTGGAATCGTCATTAGGCTTGGATCATCTTCATAAATACATTTATGACCGCAGGGCTGAGAATCCTCTCCAACATAAAACCTTACAGATCTTTTGATACCATTGCTCAGTTTTCCTCTTGAAGCTGGGGTTTTGCTCAAGCAAGACCTGGAAGAACATGCAGACTTTGATTTGGGCTCAAAGTTCACATCTTCTACAGCTCCAACATAGCACATTTTGGCTTTCTTCACGTTATCCGAATTGAAAATCGAGTTGAGAAAGCTAGCAATGCGACCCCCGGGTGAAATGGGCTGCTTCGCTTTCTTCAACTCGCCGTACATTTTCAACCCCTGTAGCTTCAACTTCGCGGAACTTCCTTCACTCTTCGACTTGGGATGCTTCTCTGAATTCGATTCTCCAACTTCGTCTGCTTCTTGGAGCTCTGCAACTTTGGTTTTGGTTTTGTTTGTAGAAAGACTCTGTTTTCGACGATGAGAAGCCTGCGCAGAGCTAGACTCAGAGGAGCTTAAGGTTGAATTGAATAGCACAGATCTGTGAATGCTCTGCTTCTCCATCCAATCTTCGATCATGACCGACTGACGAAGATTCTTGTGACGCCCCCAAATTCCGCTTGGGATTGAACGGACATTTGAAGCGTCGAGACATGCAACACAAGGTTACCTGCCCCCGTTCATGACATATAAGATGCAATGTTCCTAACATGCATCTAGCATTATGCAATATTCGCAGCGGATAATCTTTTTCTTTAGCAATACTATGCACCAAACTAAATATATCCCAAATACTTGAAACATAATTCATACATAAAGGCATACTAAAAAGCCGTGATCATCACACTAGTCCAAAATGGTTGTGATCAAAAGAATACTTGAGATACAACTCCAAAAGTACAAGTATTAACCTAAGTTAAATACTATACCATCATCAACATCGCACCGTGGCCTAGTCGACCGTATTCAGTTGGTCAGATTCCAATTCTCCTTTGGGTCCTGTAACAAGATCTACCATTCGGGGGGAATGGTAGTTGGGACTACCACAGTGAGATTTGATTACAAATCTCAGTAAGTTAACATAAAACTCACACACAGGTTAAAAATGCATGCATGGCAGTAAAAGCATAAATGCATAATTATAGTCATACATAAACATAGTATAACTTGACATATAGCATGACTTAACCAGAACTTAAGCGTGAACTGAACTTGACTTAACATGGCATGAACTTAAGCTTAAAACATAACATGAACAAACAACATAACATGAACGTGAAACATAACATGGACTTGAAATATAGCATGAACGTAAACCTGCATAACATAAATAAGAACTTGAAAATAACATAAACTTGAACATAACATGTACGTGAGTATAACATAACATGGACTTGATCTAAAACTTGACTTATCATGTATTTGATCTGAAACTGGACTTAACATAAACTTGGAATCTTATTCAATTGTCTTGATTAATAACGTGCGTTAATACGTACTCCACAGTTGTTGTGGCCCCACGTATTCAAGTAACATAAAACATAATACGTACTCCACAGTTGTTGTGGCCCCACGTATTCTACATGTCACAATTGCTGTGTCTCATGTAGTGTATGCTCCACAGTTGTTGTGGCCCCATACTTCATGCTCCACAGTTGTTGTGGCCCCATGAATACATATAACATAAAATATAATACGTACTCCACAGTTGTTGTGGCCCCACGTATTCTACATGTCACAATTGCTGTGNCAGTTTTTCTCTCTGGTTCCATTGTAACAGACCCCTTTGACAATGTTCAAGTTTCTGTCTCATTGAACTGGCTCCTCCACCTCCCATGTTAGCTCCCTTCCATGCTTTTTTCACTACTTTCTGGCATTCCTCTTTTAAGTCACAAGCAGCCTCATATCTAAAACATATTCTTCTCTACCTTTTCCCATTGCCCGTGTTCTGTTTATTGATACAGAGGGGGGAGTGATCAAACTTAATGGCAGCTAGAGCAGACATGAGGCAGAGCTAAAAAGCTCACTTCATTCCTTGTTGGCCATTGCTCTATCTATTCTTTCCTTGGTGAACTCCCTGCCACTTCTGTTGTTGGACCAAGTAAAGCTTTGTCCCTGGGAATGAAGGTCATGGAGACCACAAATCTCAACAACCTTCTTGAAAGCTTCTATTTGGTTGTAGGGTTTTCTTGCGGCCCCTTGTGTTTCCTTTTGGTGCAGGATTTCATTGAAGTCTCATGCACACATCCATGCCATAAGCGTAGGGGGTTTTAACATCTCAAGTAATTGCCAACTACTACTTCTTTTTGTTGTTTCTGGGTGCCCATAAAACCTCGTGAATTGCCATGTGTGTCCATTGTCCTCTTCCTTTATTAAAGCACTAATATGCCAACAAATGTAGTTGATAAGTCTAACATCCCAGTCCTCCTTCCACAGTAGGGCAATCCCACCACTAAGTCTCATGCTGTCAACTGCAAAACAACCATCTAGTTTCAAACTTCTTCTTACATTCTCTAGTCTTTGTTTTCTAAACTTAGTTTCCACAAGAAAGACTAAATTGGGGCACTTATCCTTAGTTAATTTTCTAAGGATCCTAACTGACTAAGAATTCCCAAGCTCTCAGAAGTTCTAAACTAGAATGCTCATTGGTGTTGGCAGGGCTGGAAACCAGCCTCTGCCATTTGGTTTTTGTTACCAAGGTCTTTTCCTTGCCTCTTGACCCGCTTGGTTTCATGCTTATTCTCCTCACTTTCTCTTTTACAGCCCCTCTTGCTACCTGGTTTTTGCGAGATATTTGTAATGTCACCCAATACCTCCTTCCCAATGTTTCCTCCATAGGAGTCCTCTCCTCGAGCATGCCTTTTCCACTTTTTGGTATTAGGACCCTCAAACCTTGTAGTAGGTTTTTTCCTTTCCTCCATGCTAGGTGCCTTACTTTTAGCCAAGCCCTCCCTTGTTTCCTGACCCTCGTGGTGTCCCAGTGATCTGTCTAGTGCAACTTGTGGGTTTACCTAATCTAGATTAACTTTATCGTGAACTACTTCCTTTCTTGTATTGTTCAGTGGGGTTAAGGTCCCGTTGTCAGTTTCCAATATGGGAACCTCGTACAGATTTGGGAATTGACTTTTGAATTGTGCTTTGGTGAAGGCTTCAAGGATGGTACGTGTCGTCTTTTCAGTAGTTGTACGCTCCTCTGTTGGCATTTGACCCTTGGCTCATTGGGCTACATTTTTCAATTTTCCCGCTGACAAGTCTTCCTTCATTCTCGCTGACATCTCCTACTTGACAGCATGGGACTAATTCCATCAATCCTTCCATCCTGGCCTTACAACGCCGACCCCATAAACGCCAAGTAATGATTGCCGGAAGAAGACCCAACAATTGAATCAATGGCTTTCTCCAAACCAAACTTCCCTCTTCATCTTGTGGAGATAGGTCTTCATGACTCGCGACCCTCCTTCTTACTCTGAGGAGGTGGCTATTAACCCTCCTTCTGAAAGGGTGGTTGCTCTGCGTTCAATCTTCGAAGGCCATCGATGGTCTTTGACCATCTCCCATTGCGAGTTGGAGTCTACGAGGGATAGCTACAACATCCCAGATTCCATGGCCTTGGGTCTGCCTAAGTGGTGATGCAAAGCTGTCGATATGAGGGGAATGGCTATTTATGTTGCCCTGTATTTGGCCATGTTCTCGATGGGGCTCCATTTGCCCTTCGCTCGTCCAATGCGTGATGAGTATCCTAATGTTACCACTGGCGAATTTCTTTCTTTGCACGATTCCAAGCACTTCGAAAGGAATTTTGTAGTTTTAGGGCTCACTCAATAAATTGATCCAATTTTAACCCAAGTATTCCCATGCCAAAGAAATTCTTCTTTGTATCAGGCGATGGTAGGGAATTTCTTGAAGACAAATCGGTGAACCAAGAGTTTTCTATTAGGGCTTCATGGAATCTAGTTCCTGATGAGTGTGGCTTGGAGATTATCCTTTCTGACCAAGAGGAGGCTTATACTTGGTTGGTACAAGCCTGGGCAGATAAGAACAATAGCTCCATCTTCTTAGACATAATTCTAATCCCCTCCAATATTGATAGATTTGTGATGATGTCTAGCACGATGCATGTTTTCGGCCGTCAAATTCTGGGCACTCCATCACTAACGGGTGGTTCGAAAAGGGGCCCAGCTCCAACGATAGGAGGTAAAAAGAACAAGATTTGGGAGCGAAGCCTTCAGATTAATCCAATTCCACAGGGGGTAGACCCTCACCACCACCCCTGGCATGTGGTAGAGAGGCCTCAAGTCGCCCCCAAATGCCCACGACCAACTCCTTCAACAAGATTATGGCCCAAACTGAGGCTAATCTGGAGTTGGTGATCGAGGCCGAGTCTGCCTTGTCGTGTAATGATCCTCTTGAGGTTGCTCCATGGACTTTCCTGCACACAGCGGTTCCAGAAGATGACATTAACTTGGATGAGGGTGATGTCATTACAACTTTGAACCCAGATTTCATGAGTGCTCCACCTATTGCATCGAGCTACTTCCCTCCTTCTTTCAGTGTCTTTGGGGTGTCTCTACGAGTCAAAGACGTTGAGGGCCCGTCAATGGGGGCCACTACTATTGTGACTGGCTCACCAATCACCTCGATTGTCCCGAGCGGGATCACTCTTGAGATGCCTTTTGTCATTCTAGCCATTTCTCCCATGGGATCCTTGGGGCTTGACGCAAGTAGGATTAGAATGTCAATCCCTTCCTCGCCTTTCAGCATTTCTCCTATTAGGGGTGGTGAGCCATATCCAACTTTCCCAGTCAAACACCATTTCGTTGAACCTTCTCAAGCATCACCCAACTAGACTGACTGGGAAGAAATCGTGATCCCTCCTGATCATGAGGCTAGGACATCCGCTCAGGTGAACACAAGCACTCCTCCCCTTAATTTCTCCAATCCTCATACTTTTTCAACCACATCTACCTAAGGTACCACGCTCCTTAAGGGCTTCACTGGCGTGTCTTTTAGGGTCCCAAACTTCCACAGCGCATCAAGCTCCTTGCTGGCTAGTGCCTCTCAGCCCTTGAGCGCTCATTGAGATGAAGCCTTTCGTGCTACTATTCGAAGCCTTCACAGCATAACAAAATTGCTCGCTCTGTGGCACAACAGGCAACAACCAAACGCCCCTAATTTGGTATCATACCCCTCAACAAACTTCTCACTTGTCACCTCAATTTTTATGGGGCAAGGGAAAAGATTCACCTTTAGTCTAGGGTTGTAATGTTAAGGCCAGATCTCCTCTCTTCATATATGTGGACATGGTTCAACTAAATTGAACTTGGTATGGGCTCAAAACAATACGAATGAGCCCAATTCTCTTGCTTTACGGGCCACATTTCTTGGTTGCTATCTTTGAACTTTTACATGAAATTATCATCTTATATATATACTAGTAATCCGACATGCCAAAATTGAATATCTTGAATGGGGGCTTGGTGCATATTCGAAGTAAATTTGAATTCCTTTATTTTTTTTTTGGTTGATAAACCTGGAATAGGTATACTTGCACAGAAAGATTTGTTTAAATAAATTTAAGCTCTTGACAAAAATAACAAACCAGCTTAACATAATTAGTTTCAGCGGGTCCACTTGAATATTGACTGATTCTTCACTGCAGAGCAGTCAACAGAATATGCATGCAAAATTTGTTTACTAGTCGAGCAGCCAAAATATATTTTTATTTTGATGCATCTATACAAGATAGCCGTCAAAGTTAGAAAAATTGCTCTACTTTTATTGGTCATCTTCTTTGAGCATCTTGTGCATCGAGGTCTCGCAAAGTGCAGAGACACAAGGTGTCAAGCAGTAAATGTAGTAAAAATGTTAGTTTCCTTTTAATCTAATCATTTGACTATGACTAAAGCCCAGCCCAAGCCCTTTGAAATATTATTTTTTAAGTAATATATACGGTCATGTTGTAAAGCCCAGCCCAAGCACAGGCCCATTGAAATATTATTTTTCTTTTTTTTTTAAGAAAACACTATAAACACAAAAAGATCATACACACTGATGTGGCAGTGTGCCACGTGTCCCTTTTTTTTCTCTCTCTCTTTTCCTCCCCTCCCCCGTGCCCACCCCTACCCTCTCCCCATGCCCCTTCCCCACTCCAACCATGGTGGTCAGAGACCACCTAATGGTGGGCAGAAGACGCCAGCGGTCCAAGCGACACTGCCGGGGTGGAGTGTCAATAAAGAGGTTACCGAGACACAAGGGATGCACTACTTGGAGAGAGATAGAGGCCCTAGTGGCTGAAGGAGAAACTTACATCAACGAGGGGCTAGGTGCTGTGGCGCAGTTAGGCTGCGACAGCGGAGAGAAGGGGACTTGCGGCTCAATTTCGAGAGAAGGGCCTCAATTTTGAGAGGGGGAGAGGGAGAGGGAGAGGGAGAGGGAGAGGGGCTACACTATGAGGGAGCGGGGTCCGGTCGGGGGTCACCGGTGAGGGGGCAATGACTGCTGGTTGTGGCCGTCTACGAGCTGTGGTAGTGGTGGGCACTGCTAAGGGAAGGGGGCGCCCGGGGAAGAGATGCCGTTGATGAGGGGAGGGGGTGCACGGGAGAAAGAGGAGAGAGAGGGAAAGTGGAGAAAGAGAGGTTAGGGAAAATGGACACGTAACATACTGGTATTATGCCACATCAATGTGTGGGGTCCCTTTATGTCTCTAGCAGCTCCCCTAGAACAAATATAAATTTATTCTGGTACCAAAGTATGCAAATCGGTAAAAGGGCAGTCTTTAGTTTTTAATTACCTACATATCCCTAGTGCATGGTAGTAACCTTATGGGTTAATGTTTAGTGAAGTACAAAATTAGATTTAGATCTTATATTGGGCTTAGTTTTTATCATGCTTCATAAACTATGTTAGCGATTTTTATATGGGCTTTATTTGATTGTATTAAGAAACTAAAGTATAATTTTATTTTGAGTTGTGTTTAGCATTTTTAAATTAGGCATGTATTTTACCTAAATAAATATATTAGCCATAAACTTCATTTCACAGAAAAATTTTAAAGGCTTTAATTATATAATTTGGTATTAATTTTACAATTAGATTTTTGGTAATAATTTGTAAATGTTCAATCTCTTATTTATTTTAAACACTTTGAGCCTATTATATGAATATGTTACTAGATTATGTGTTTAAGTAAAATTATGTTATTTAGTGGATGTCGATTAATTTGAGAAGTCATGATATTTTAGGGTTACGAGAATTTGAGAGTTTAGGAAAGGTGGATTGGTTTAGTATTTTCAAGCCTAAATATCAAAATACATGTTTATGTGGAGATTTAAGCAAGTGACGTCTTTATTATGTATAGGTGACGATTAATATTTGTTTAGTATTATTGTGATGAAATTCAGAAAAGTTAAGAAGTACAGGTAAGCGAGGTACCTATACTAGACTAGGCATAAAAAGAAAATGAAACGAGGTTGATTTTAAAATATGCATGCTTGTTTTTATTATAAATGTGAAAACAATTTCAGTTATTTGTTCTACATTACTCATGAAATCTGTATGAAAGATAAAATTATTTTTGTCATGACTACTATAGACATAAGCTTATTTTAGCATTCTAATTCTAGACTACAAAAAGAGCGAATATGAGATCCAAAAAGTTTTACTTTGATTAAATGAAAATGTTTTGATTCTGTTATTTTGAATATGTGAAATGATCTAAAGTTATTTAGTACTATGTTTTTGAGATGATGTGTCATCTATAAACCTTGGCATGAATTTCTAATTTTGTATCTGAATATAATCTGGCTCCGATATTGTTTCCGTTAAGGCCCTTCCACGGGTATAATAGTGGTATACGGCCATACTAGGCTTATAATAGTGGTATACAGCCCTGTCACAGGTATAGTAGTAGTATACGGCCCTGTTATGTATATAATAGTGGCATACGGCTCCGCCATGGGTATAATGGTGGTTTATAACCCTATCACAAAGGTTAAACATGGTATACAGCCCAGCCACGGGTATAATGGTGGTTTATAACCCTACCATAATGGTTAAACATGAATTTCTATCCCGATGTGAAACTCCAATATAATATAAAAACAATGTCTCAGATTTTGATATGCCAAATGATTTTTGAATAAAAATGTTTCTTAAAGTTTTGCTTTGATATTTTGATAACATTTTTTGATTCGATCTGCATTCTGAAAGCTCTCCTACACATCCGTGATCGGGGTGTTATACATGTCTTGTGCAAATGCCACATATTTCTATATTAAAAGATTAGTTTTTTCATGTAAATCTCCTATTTACTCACTTTTTCAAAAAAAGTGTACAGCACTTGTGCACTATATGATTATAAATATCATTTCTTTTTAATCATTGGGAAGTGAAAATATAACATTATATTGTTTAGATAAATTTGAAACACTCACTAATGCCTAACTTGAATGTTGAAATAAGATGAGAAATCTGTTAATAGTAATAAAATAGTTTGAGTTAAAATATTTTATTAGATTTTGATAAATGAGAGTGTTTTTATGTTTTGTTTGAAAGCTTACGAAAATTGTAATGATTAGATGAAAAATTTAAATTTAAAATTGAAAAATATTTGTAATTGAGTGATGTTTAGAAAGGAAATGAGATGAGATAAGATAATATAACATTAACATCCAAATAAGAACTTTGTGTTAGGATAGTGGAGTGATCTAGATAATATTTTATCATTACTTTTCACTTGCTTTTAAAAATTTTTTCTGATATTCCCTAATATTTAATATTTTATGATTATTTTTCAGGACTTTTAAATTATTATTCATAGATCATATGAGATTACTCACTACCCATCCTTCGAAATCTTATGCCAGGATGCGAACAGACTACAGAGAACATGACCGAGTGCTTTTGGGCGACATGCAAGGGCTTGAACAGTACAAGAAGAAAGCTGAGGAAAGTTTCAAAAGGCTTAAGGAAAGAACACGGGAAACCATTTGTTGTGAGAATTGACTTGATGGTTTACCATGGAACCATGCTCTTTTCCAATCCTTCAAGTTTTGTGAGAAATACCCGTGTGCTTTTACTTTCGGTGGCCAACCCGTGTCTGCACGCTTTAAGGCATTTATTTCTGTTAAGTCCTATTCGCGAGTTCTTACCATTTTCCTTTTGCTTGCTGGATGCAAAAGCTGAGAAAAAAACTAGGAAGACATTTCTTACGTTGAAATATCTCTGACCCCAATCCCACGAAAGGTTGATGCAGACATATATTACTTCTTTTTTCCTGAGCTGCCAGCCATCACATTTGGCGTTATATGCTAGACACTTAGCTGAACGGAACATATACACTGCAGACGTCAAAGTTAACAAGAAACTTACTTCTAAATCCCGTCCAAAATTTTGATTATTGTCAGCCATTGTTTCTTCCTCGTATGCAGCTAAGGTTCACTTCCGTCTCCCACTGAAAGAGGGATCAAATGAAAAAGGGTAGCAACTCCTAACCATTATCCATGGAAAATCTTCATTTTTTCATGGTTCTCTTCCCTCTCCTGAATCTCCAATTTCCTTCTTTTCTACTTCTCTCATCAGCTTCTACTCTTCCCACCAAGTACTTTATCAATTGTGGATCCGTATCCAACATATCATTGAGTGGTCGGGAATTCGTGGGTGACCTGAATTTTGGCTCCTTCTCTGTTGGACCAAGTTCTGCAATCAGTATTGTCACCACCAACTCATCAACAGATACGTCTCTTTATCAAACTGCCAGAATTTTCAAAAAACAATCTTCATTTGATTTTGATATCACCGATTTTGGCATTTATTATGTTCGTGTCCATTTCTTTCCGTTTTCTTCCGGGAGGACCAATCTGGCCGATGCCTACTTCGATGTTTCAGCCTTCAATTTCTCGCTGTTGTCAAACTTTCGAATTGAAGACAATAGAAACTCACCCTTGATTAAAGAATATTTACTCACTATCAATGCAACCAAATTCAGCATCCACTTTACTCCTCGGAGAAAATCTTTTGCTTTCATAAGCGCCATCGAAGTCTTTCTTGTCCCAGATCAAGAGTTCGTCAAGGATCACTTGGATCTAATTACTCCCAGTGGCCTGAGCAATGATAAATACTATG
This sequence comes from Carya cathayensis, assembly GCA_011037825.1. NCBI lineage: Eukaryota > Viridiplantae > Streptophyta > Magnoliopsida > Fagales > Juglandaceae > Carya > Carya cathayensis. The sequence continues at coordinate 140,293 of QGSO01000285.1, read as the reverse complement.
GTGTACGATCTCAGGTTTTACTTACAATCCACAGGGTCGATGTTGGAGGTCCCCAGAATAACGACTCACTCTGGAGGAATTGGATACCGGATGATAAGTATCTACTCCCAGGAGAATCTGGGAAAACCTGTGTTCCTTATGAAGGTACGCTCCACTATGATGTTAATGGAGCAAATAATTATTCTGCATCGGATCTTGTCTACAAGACATGTCGAGAATTGAACTTAGATAGCAGCGAAGGGTCATCAAATTCTTCGAAAATAACGTGGCGTTTTAACTTGAGTAGGAGCACCACGCATCTGGTTCGGCTGCACTTTTGCGATATTATCAGTAAAAATGCTGGTGATGTCTTCTTCAATATCTATTTTTATGGTAATTTCACTCACATGATCTCTACAAATAATAAAACTGATCTGTTGGCTGCTCCACTTTACTACGATTTGGTGGTTAAATCAGATGACTCGGGATCCATGGATATTAGTGTAGTGCCTAGGCAGGATTCTAAAAATAAAACTGCCTATCTGAATGGGGTGGAGATTATGGAGTTTATGAAGGAGTCTAGTTTGGTCGATGTTCCCGGTAATGAAAATAGGAGTCATGTTTATGTTATAGTAGGTACCGTATGTGGTGTGGCCTTTGTCTTCATTGTAGTAGTGCTGTTCCTTTTGGGTATAAAATATAAGAAAGCAAAGCAAGGTGATGATGGTGTGGGTTCATGGCCAGTTTTTCATGGAAAAGATACTGCTCGTAAAGGAAGAGCGAATGCATCTTCTATTCGTAGTTTAAACTTGGAGTTAAAGATGCCTCTTCTTCAAATACAAGATGCCACTCATAACTTTGACCCCAAACTATTGATAGGTGAGGGTGGGTTTGGGAAAGTCTATAAGGCGACTCTTCAGAATGGAATGATAGTGGCGGTGAAACGAAGCGATCCAAAACATGGCCAGGGCCTTCCAGAATTCGAAACAGAAGTTTTGGTCTTATCCAAAATTCGCCATCGTCATCTTGTTTCCTTGATTGGATACTGCGAAGAAAGGTTTGAGATGATATTGGTGTATGAATTCATGGAAAGGGGGACACTGAGAGATCATCTCTATGATCCAAATGAGAAGTCTAAGAGATCATCTAAAAGATCTAAATTGTCTTAGAAGCAACGTCTTGAAATCTGTATTGGTTCAGCGAAAGGTCTTTGTTAAGAAAGAAGGCAACCGGATTTGAATAACTCAATTGTATTTTTTTCTGTATTGTGTTTTACAAAGATATATAGATGTACAATGAATACAAATATGGAAAATTACACATAAGGAAAAACTTATGTAACGGATGCCTAGAATAAAGGAATTCCTGATTTGGTGCAATTCATATCTTTGAAAATATATGATTCTGTCAATACTCCCCCTCAAGTTGGCGCATGGAGATCCGTAATGCCCAACTTGCATGAGAAGTGGTGAAAAAGTTCATGACCTAAAGCTTTGGTGAAGACATCGGCAATTTGCTCATGTGACGAAGTGTGGATGGCTTTGATGAGACCGGAACGAATCTTATCACGAATAATATGACAATCGATCTCAATATGTTTAGTACGTTCATGGAACACGGGGTTGTGAGCAATGTGGAGAGCAGACTGATTGTCACAATAAAGGTGAAAGGGCTCAGGATGGGAGAGGCCAAGATCAGTGAGAAGTTGCTTGAGCCAGGTGAGCTCGCAGGTGGTGACAACCATGGCGCGATATTCGGCTTCAGCAGAAGAACGAGCAACGGTAGTTACCGAGCTGTATGAAGTAATTGGTGGTGGAACGACGTGTGGTGGGGCAGCTGGCCCAATCGGAATCACTATATGCTGTAACTTGTGGAGTGCTGGAGGAAGAGAAAAAAAATGCCTTGGCCGGGACTCCCTTTAAGGTAACGGAGAACATGCGTAGCAGCAGTCATATGAGGAACACGAGGACCGTGCATAAATTGACTGAGGATGTTGACGGCATAAACAATATCGGGCCGAGTGATAGTCAAGTAGATGAGACGACCAACCAGACGACGATAAGTACTAGGATCAGGAAGGAGAGAACCATCTTCATTGGAAAGCTTCAAATGTTGTTCCATTGGAAAATAGGCAGTTCGAGCACCAAGTTGGCCACTGTCAGAAAGTATATCAAGAGCATATTTTCGCTGGTTCAGAAAAATACCGGCAGGAGAACGTGCAACTTCAAGGCCAAGAAAAAACTTGAGAGCGCCAAGATCCTTGGTTTTGAAGTGAGTGGAGAGGAGAGTCTTGAAAAACTCAATTTGGGAAAGAGCATTGCCAGCAACTAGAATGTCATCAACATAGACAAGAACAATAGTGATGCTAGTGGGAGTGACAAGAGTGAATAATGAGTGATCAGCCTGAGATTGACGAAAACCTGCATCAATAAGTACAGTAGTTAGTTTGGAAAACCAGTTGCGAGAGGCTTGTTTGAGGCCATATAGAGGCTTTCTGAGGCGACAAACACGGGTCTCCCCCTGGGGGCAAGAACCAGGTGGTGGGTTCATGTAGACTTCTTCATCAAGATCACCGTGCAAAAAAGCATTATTCACGTCGAGTTGGTGAATAAGCCAATTTTTGGTAGCAACAATGGCCAATAAGTAGCGGACAGTAGTCATTTTGGCAACCAGAGCAAAAGTCTCATGATAGTCAAGACCTTCAACTTGAGTATAGCCCTTAGCAACCAGTCGGGCTTTATATCTTTCAATGGAGCCATCGGCTTTGAGTTTGGTTTTGAAAAACCATTTACAACCAATGGGTTTCTTACCAAGTGGAAGGTGCTCAAGAATCCAAGTGGAGTTATCTTGGAGAGCCTGGAGCTCGGCAGACATGGCCTCACACCAATGTGGGTGACGAATAGCATCAGAGTAACAGGAAGGTTCAAGAAAAGTGGTGAGAGCATTTAAATAAGTAACATGTGAGGGAGAAAAACGAGAATATGAAAGAAATGCAGATAAAGGATGAGCAGTACCTGAAGCCGTTGAAGCAGATGAAGACGTCGTGGGCTCTGTATGTAAGGTGGGACATATATAGTCATTGAGATAGGAAGGCCGTGTAGTATGGCGGCGAGGACGAGAGACGGGTGGAGAAGAGGGAGGAGAGAGTGAAGGGGGAGAAAGAGTAGAAGGAGTTTGGAAAGGAGGTATGACAAGTTCCGGGACAGGAAGAGGAATGATGGGAGAAGAGGAAGTGTCCGGAATATCCTGAAAAGGGAATTGTTGTTCATGGAAGGTGACGTTACGAGAATAGAAAATGGACCGTGTATCAAGATTGTAGAGTTTGTATGCTTTGTGAGTGCTCGGGTAGCCGAGAAATACACATTTTGTAGCACGAGGAGAGAATTTATCTCGGTGAGCACGAAGAGTATGGGCATAACAAAGGCACCCAAACACACGAAGATGATCATAGTTGGGTGGTTTGTTGAATAGAACCTCAAAAGGGGATTTATTTTGGAGAGTGCGACTGGGGGTACGATTGATGAGATAGGCAGCGGTGAGAACACAATCACCCCAGAAGGGAAGAGGTAAGTGTGCTTGGAAACGGAGACTACGGTCAACATTAAGAAGGTGCCGGTGTTTACGCTCCGCAACACCATTTTGTTGAGGAGTTTCAACACAGGTATGTTCATGAATAATGCCATGATCAAGGAGATAGGATTGAAATTGACGAGAAAGAAATTCTTGGCCATTATCCGTTCGAATGATTTTAACAGTGGTATTAAATTGATTTTTGACAAGAGAAAAAAAATGCGTTAAATGAGCATAGGCTTCGGATTTAAAACGCATCAAATATAGCCAAGTAGTGCGAGAAAAATCATCGACTATTGTAAGAAAATAATGGGCTCCACATAAGGAAGAAGAATGGTAGCCACCCCAAATATCACAAAAAATTCGATTAAAAGAAGAAACACTTTTATTAGCAAAATTTGGAAAAGGTAGTCGCGTGTGCTTAGAACGAGCACAAACATCACAATTAGAAAGAACACAAGGGGAATCTAAAATATTAGGAATAATAAAACTAGAGGGATGACCTAGACGTTGATGCCATAGAGTCTTATTAGCAATGGTTTGAGCAACAAAAAGCATAGGGAGGTCGGGACGATATACGTAAAGCCCATGGCATAATTCACCCGCTCCAATCAGCATCTTCGACTGTGGGTCCTGAAATGAACATTTATTAGAAGAGAAATTAATAATGCAAGAAGTGTGGAGGGTAATTTGGGAAACGGATAATAAATTAAAATTTAAAAGAGGAACAAAATAAACGTGAGTTAAAGTAAGGGATGGGGAAAGAATACAAGTGCCGAGACCTTCGGCTGGAACATCCTGATCCGTGGGAAGCCGGATGGAATGGGGAGTGGCTAGGGGATGGAGATCGGTGAAAGCTTCCTTGTGGTGGCAGATATGGTGGCTGGCGCCACTGTCTACCACCCAATGAAGACGCCGATTGAAGGGAAAAACAGGGGAAGGGGAAGAAATGTTACCAATGAAATTAACGGAGGGAGACTCGATCGGAGGTGGAGATGGCGTGAGCAAGTCAAGGAGCTTCTGGTATAACTCTGGTGCCAAGCCAGGTACCGGAATCGAGGCCGACGGAGCAACGACGAGCTGGTTGATGCTGGAAGGGGGCTGACGAGAATGGAGGTCTAGGTCTTGTGTCTCGGGTTGCAACCAGGAGGGTAACCCACTAGAGTCCAGCACTGATCACGGGTATGGCCTTCTTTGCCGCAAGCCGTGCACTTGAAGGGGGGTTTTCGGACACCCACAGGTCGGACTGCCAAGGCCAAAGTTTCCGATGAAGGTGACTGGAGGTTGAGCAATCGTTGTTGTTCTTCCTGAAACAGAATAGAAAACACTTTGCTTATGGGTGGGAGTGGGTCCATGGCTAGGATTTGAGTGCGAAGGGAGGCAAAAGAATCATTGAGACCGAGAAGGAACTGGAACACCCGTTCATCATCGGCTTTCTGTTGAAGAGCTTTGAGGTCAGTGCTCTGTTGAAGATGACTGAGTTCATCCCAGACTTGTTTTATTTGATTGTAGTAATCATGAACGGAATTGGTTGTTTGGTGTAGGGAAGAAAGGGTCCGTTTGAGTTGATAAATACGGGCATTATTGCCATGACAAAAACGAGAGGAAAGATCAACCCAAACATCACGTGGGTCCGTATGGTATTCGAGGGAATTGGCGAGAGAGGGGCTGATCGAATTGAGAATCCAGGTAAGGACCATGTCCTTTGTCTGGTTTCATTGAGTGTATTCGGTTGTGTTAGGTGCAAGGGGGTTTGAGAGTACCATCAACAAAACTAAGTTTGTTTTTGGCATTGAGGGCTCGGGTCATGGCTTTTTGCCATTTGGGGTAGTTGTCGCCGGTTAGGAGACCATTGACAAGAGTGAGGCTTGGGGAATCTGAGGGATGGAGAAGATAAGGAGAAGGGAGGGTTGGGTTTGGAGGTGCTGTCATGGCATTTAGAAGACCGTGGTTTGGCCTGATACCATGTTAAGAAAGAAGGCAACCGGATTTGAATAACTCAATTGTATTGTTTTCTGTATTGTGTTTTACAAAGATATATAGATGTACAATGAATACAAATATGGAAAATTACATATAAGGAAAAACTTATGTAACGGATGCCTAGAATAAAGGAATTCCTGATTTGGTGCAATTCATATCTTTGAAATATATGATTCTGTCAATAGTCTTCATTATCTTCACACATGTTCGCATGGGGGAATAATTCATCGTGATGTCAAGTCAACAAACATTCTTCTGAATAAGAATTATGTGGCTAAAGTTGCTGATTTTGGTCTTTCAAAATCAGGCCCCAATGATCCAGACCATTTTAGCGTTGGCATAAAAGGTAGCTTTGGTTATATGGATCCTGAATATTTTAGATCCCTTCAATTCACAGAGAAATCTGATGTCTACTCCTTTGGTGTAGTACTGCTTGAAGCCCTTTGTGCTAGACCAGCTATTATTAACTCAACCAAGAGGGAGGAAATGAACCTAGCTGAATGGGGGATGCTCTGGCAAAAGAAAGGACAACTCGAAAATATTATCGATCCATTGTTAGTGGGAGACATTAACCCTGATTCATTGAGAAAGTTTGGTGAAACAACTGAGAAGTGTTTGAAGGATGATGGAGCTAACAGGCCTACGATGCTTGATGTGATATGGGACTTGGAGTATGCATTACAGCTTCATCAAACTGCTGTGCACAGAGAACCTCACGAGGACACAACAACAAATGCTTTTTTTGTCGAGTTGTCTTTGCCTAATAGCATCCCTGACTGGGAGGATAATGATTTGTTGATAGGAGGAGAGGTCGATGGTTCGGATACAACCGATAGTGGAGTGTTCTCTCAACTGAGGGTTGATGCTGCTAGATAATCCTCATCCACTGCTTTGAGGGTTCGGTCCTGTCTTTTTTATTCCTTTTTTCAGCAGCCCTTTTCAACTGTATTTTGATGTGTTGCTTTGTTTAATATTAGTGTAAAGGATGCTGTGCAGTTAAACTTATGTTTATGCTTCAATTCGGTTACTATCAATGTGGGTAAATAGCAAATTGTAGCTCAGAGACAATAAACGTTAGAGGAAAACGATGATTACTGTCGTGTTTATCTGCTAGAGAATGTGGAACCCTTTTTGGGAAAAAAGAAAGTTTAAGAAAAATCGAAACTGTCATGCTTATCTACTCGAAACATTGAAGTAATTTATCTTCATTTTGCACTGATAAGATTTTGTGCAAAACTAAAGACTGACATGATTGATTTTAGCTGTGAAGGGAGTTCATATAATTAATTGCAGATACTTTTTGAGTCCCTCTATATATATTTGATCGATCTCAGAGTTAGTGAGGCTGCATCTCTTTATGCTAAATCCTTGAATCCAATTTGCCAACATCACTCATTCGGCTAACTGCTTAGTACCCGCCCATGGCTCGGTTCAATTATTACTCAGGAGTAAAACGTACAACACTTTTAGTTTTCTTGATTAGGTATCAATTATTGTTTGCCCCAGATGCTATAGCACCAGGACCACCAAGTATATTGCCCCAGCTTTTGTGTATCAGACAGCCAAACAATTTTCAAATAGTACCAGCAACTCCAGTTTCCAAAGATAACTAGGAGTTTTCCTATCAATAAGAATTCTATCAACTTTCTTCGGGTCCATTTCACTAACATATTGACTGCCACACCTAATGACTTGTAGTTCAATCTCTATATCAATAGAAATTTCAGTATGAAGATCAATCCTTACAGTATAACTGATCAGAGGATGGGCACTGTTCCATTTTACATCGATTTTGTGGTTGACTCCAATGGTTTGAGATTTGTGAATGCCAATATCAGCCAAGTGGAGGACTCTCGAATACATGATGCCTTTTTGAATGGGCTGGAAATTCTGTAGGTGGTGAAGGAGTCGGGTTTCACTCCTCCCAGGGAAATTGAAGTAGGGAAAAAGAAACTCTCCCCTGCTATAATTGGTCCTGCATGTAGTGGGGCATTTTTCATTTTGGTAATGTCAGTGGCAGTGGGTTTGAAATTCAAGAAACCAGGACATGATCAGATTTTGGGAGTGCCTCTGTTTGGAGGGTTTAGTTCGGATAGTAGGTTGACTCAAAGGGGTCCTAATGCTTCCCTTGCTCCTAGTCTAAACCTTAGTTGTAGGGTACCTTTTTTTTAAATACTGAGTGCAACGAAGAACTTCTATGCAAAGCTATTGATTGGTGAGGGTGGATTTGGAAAGTCTACAAAGGAACTCTTAAAAATGGTATCAAAGTGGCTGTGAAACGNTTAAAATTTTTCTTTTACAAAATTGCATTTTGGCCAACTAATTAAGAGTTTCACACCTTCTTTTTCACACTTAATTCATATGTTACCTTATTCTTTTAGGGAAGATAACATCTTGTAGCTTTCATATTAGTCTTAGGTCTAGTTTGGATGATAAGTTAAAATATGATGAGTTGAAATCATTTGTGAATAGTAGTAAAATTATTTGTGGGTAGTAGTGACATGATTTAAGTTAAAATGTTTTATGGGATTTTAAAAAATCATAGAGAAAAAGTTAAGCAAAAATATTATAAAATAAAAATATTATTTTTGTTTTTAAGTTTGAAAAAATTGAATTATTTTTATATATGTTTTGTTTGAAAGTTTGGAAAAGTTGTAATAATTAAATAGTGATTTATACAAACTAATATGGTTTCATATGATATGTTTGATTTACTTTATAATAAAAATAATTAACAATATAATGTATCACATGCAACCACATCAATAAATTTAATTTTGTAAAATTACTTTGTTACTAAAATATTTATCTACCAAATATAGAAAAAATTTTATTTTTTATTTTTATTCATACTCATTACATGATCTGGTGCACAAGCTCCAACTAGTAGTAAGGAAAAAGTATACATTGTAACTAAAATCCTTAAAGCTTTCAAGATCGCAAACTTAGTGCTGGGTGAGCTAAAGATCGCAAGCTTTCAAGGTCGATGAAGTGCTTTTGAGGGTGAGCTAAAGAGGAAGGCAGAATTGAAGATAATTTGGAGAGAAGAGTACGTGTGTAAAGAATCTTATAGTTAAGACTAAAGCATGTATTTTTTTATAAAATAGATCTAATAAATCTGATAAAATCACGTAAACTTTTAAAATTATTTTTATATAATTTCTTTAAAAATATAGCAGTACTCTTTCCAATATGGTAGTTATTACTTCTTCTCTCTAAATGAGTGTCACGTACGATGTAGATGAGGATTTGAATATATAAAGTTGATGTCTCATGACCACGCACCCAAAAGCAACAAATAGAAGGGATTACTCGAATCTTGAATCACGTATGCGCAAATCAAAATGGGAAAAAAGAAAGCTAAAGACGGGATAAAGTTGATGTTGATCATTACTTTTTATTTCAATTCAGTCTTGATGTTGAATGCTCGAACGTACAGTAATCTCCACTAATCGTGCACTTTTTGTAAGTTGCGCGGAACATGACTTTTAGCACGGTGCAAGTCATCATTATATATTAAATATTTTAAAATTATTTTTTATTAATTATTATTTTTTTATTTTATTTTATTCTTATTAAATTAATTATCTTATTCTACTTATTATTTATACAACACATACCTGTTATAATAAAAATAAAAATAATAAAAATAAATATGGTGTGTGAAGATGTTAAATAAAATTATTAAAAAAATAAAAAATATAAAAAAAGTTAAATATAACGTATAATGTAGGAAGAATGAGTAGGATTATATATATACACACACTTCCGAGTAAATCCGCGTACGTCAATAATTGATTTCAAATGGAGGGCCACACCAATACTGAAATATTGGACGCGTTCCCAGGTTTATGAAAAAAGTAATATGAAAAAAACGAAGAAAAGAAAAAGTAAGATGAGCATTCCAGTCAAAATAAATTAAAAAATAAAAGAACATCAGATGACCCCATGACGCGGAAGTCTCTCCACTAATCTCCACTAATCGTGCACTTTTTGTAACTTGCGTGGAACATGACTTTCAGCACGATGCTGCTGATCATCCCACTTTAAAATTATCCTTTTATTAATTATTATTTTTTATTTTATTTTATTTTTGTTAAAATAATTATCTTATTCTACTTATTATCCATACACCACATATTTATTATAAAAAAATTAAAATAAATATAATGTATAAGAAAGATAAATAAAATTATTAAAAAATATAAGAAATATAAAAAATTAAGTATAATTTGTGACGAAAGAAGAATGAGTAGGAAGTCTCTCTTCATATAACCTTTTTTTTTTATTTTTTTATTTTTAAGAACACAATGCAAACTAAAGCGTATTACAAATTTCATGGTGATAAGAATTTAAGTCATGTGAGGAACACTGCATTTGATAACTATTAACAAAAGTCTATTTGATTAAATTCCTAAGTTTTTTTAAAACGATAATTAAATATTGCTATGAATTTAGGTGCTAATGCAAACCTGACAATACTTACCCAAACTAGTGGTTAGACTTCACTAACCTCTATATTAGAACTATCATCCCCTCCAATGGGTGCATCATCATCTTTATGAACAGGAAAGTTCAAAACAACTCGAAACTGCAACTCCAATGAAGTTATGGTAGTCGTCGTGCTGTCTTCAAATGGCTATCTGGGCATCCCAATTTGTTGAAGCCGCAGTGCATAAGTTAGGTTATACACACATCATGCATAGTTGGCCTCTCAATACTAAATGCCTTCAAACACGTTTCTATAGTAACACCAAATATTCTCAATGAACTAGGCTTAATGTTACCAACAAGCACCGAATCGATAATCTTCTCGAGTTGGCCTTTCTTTTGCCACAACATCTCTCATTTTGCTAGTTCACCTCGTTAGCTAAGATGACTGTTTGATAGCCAGTTAAGCACAAAGAACTTCAAGAAGTACAACTCCAAAGGAGTGTACGTCAGATTTCTCTGTCAATTGTAGGGTTGTAAGATATTCTGGATCAAGATAACCAAAACTACCTTTTACCCCCATGGTGAAGTTGTCCAAATTGGGAAGGCCGGATTTCGAAAGTCCAAGGTTGGCAATTTTAACCACATAATGTTCATCAAGCAGAATATTTGTTAATTTCATGTCACAATGAATGATTCCTCCTGCCCGACCAATGTGTAGATAGTGTAGGCCCTTTGCTGCACTGATGTAGATTTCTAGTCTTTGATCCCAAGATAATTCAGACATTGAAGTTGATCTCTCAGAATTGTCTTCTAAATAATAGAGGTGATCTCTTAGAGTCGCATTTTCCATGAACTCGTAAACTAGTATCATCTCATGCCGTTTATCGCAATATCCAATTAGAGAAACAAGATGGCAGTTTCGAATTTGAGTCAACACCATGATCTCCGATTGGAATTCCTCCAAACAATACCCATGTCGTGGATCACTTTGTAGTGGGGCATTTTTCAATTTGGTAATGTCGGTGGCAGTGGGTTTGAAATTCAAGAAACCAGGGCATGGTCAGATTTTGGGAGTGCCTCTGTATGGAGGGTTTAGTTCGGATAGTAGGTTGACTCAAAGGGGTCCTAATACTTCCCTTGCTCCTAGTCTAAACCTTAGTTTTAGGGTACCTTTTTTTAAAATACTGAGTGCAACGAAGAACTTCTATGCAAAGCTATTGATTGGTGAGGGTGGATTTGGAAAGTCTACAAAGGAACTCTTAAAAATGGTATCAAAGGGGCTGTGAAACGAAGTGATCCACGACATGGGTATTGTTTGGAGGAATTCCAATCGGAGATCATGGTGTTGACTCAAATTCGAAACTGCCATCTTGTTTCTCTAATTGGATATTGCGATAAACGGCATGAGATGATACTAGTTTACGAGTTCATGGAAAATGCGACTCTAAGAGATCACCTCTATTATTTAGAAGACAATTCTGAGAGATCAACTTCAATGTCTGAATTATCTTGGGATCAAAGACTAGAAATCTACATCAGTGCAGCAAAGGGCCTACACTATCTACACATTGGTCGGGCAGGAGGAATCATTCATTGTGACATGAAATTAACAAATATTCTGCTTGATGAACATTATGTGGTTAAAATTGCCAACCTTGGACTTTCGAAATCCGGCCTTCCCAATTTGGACAACTTCACCATGGGTGTAAAGGGTAGCTTTGGTTATCTTGATCCAGAATATCTTACAACCCTACAATTGACAGAGAAATCTGACGTACACTCCTTTGGAGTTGTACTTCTTGAAGTTCTTTGTGCTTAACTGGCTATCATACAGTCATCTTAGCTAAACGAGGTGAACTAGCAAAATGAGAGATGTTGTGGCAAAAGAAAGGCCAACTCGAGAAGATTATCGATTCGGTGCTTGTTGGTAACATTAAGCCTAGTTCATTGAGAATATTTGGTGTTACTATAGAAACGTGTTTGAAGGCATTTAGTATTGAGAGGCCAACTATGCATGATGTGCTGTATAACCTAACTTATGCACTGCGGCTTCAACAAATTGGGATGCCCAGATAGCCATTTGAAGACAGCACGACGACTACCATAACTTCATTGGAGTTGCAGTTTCGAGTTGTTTTGAACTTTCCTGTTCATAAAGATGATGATGCACCCATTGGAGGGGATGATAGTTCTAATATAGAGGTTAGTGAAGTCTAACCACTGGTTTGGGTAAGTATTGTCAGGTTTGCATTAGCACCTAAATTCATAGCAATATTTAATTATCGTTTAAAAAAACTTAGGAATTTAATCAAATAGACTTTTGTTAATAGTTATCAAATGCAATGTTCCTCACATGACTTAAATTCTTATCACCATGAAATTTGTAATACGCTTTAGTTTGCATCTGTGTTCTTAAAAAAAAAAAAAAAAAAAGTTATATGAAGAGAGACTTCCTACTCATTCTCCTTACGTCACAAATTATACTTAATTTTTTATATTTCTTATATTTTTTAATAATTTTATTTATCGTTCTTATACATTATATTTATTTTAATTTTTTTATAATAAATATGTGGTATATAGATAATAAGTAGAATAAGATAATTATTTTAATAAAAATAAAATAAAATAAAAAATAATAATTAATAAAAGAATAATTTTAAAGTAGGATGATCAGCAGCATCGTGCTGAAAGTCATGTTCCACGCAAGTTACAAAAAGTGCATGATTAGTGGAGATTAGTGGAGAGACTTCCGAGTCATGGGGTCATCTTATGTTCTTTTATTTTTTTTTATTTATTTTGACTGGAATGCTCATCTTACTTTTTCTTTTCTTCGTTTTTTTCATATTACTTTTTTCTGGAACGCGTCCAATATTTCAGTATTGGTGTGGCCCTCCATTTGAAATCAATTATTGACGTACGGGGATTTACTCGGAAGTGTGTATATATATATATATAATCCTACTCATTCTTCCTACATTATACGTTATATTTAACTTTTTATATTTTTTATTTTTTTAATAATTTTATTTAACATCTTCACACACCATATTTATTTTTATTATTTTTATTTTTATTATAACAGGTATGTGTTGTATAAATAATAAGTAGAATAAGATAATTAATTTAATAAGAATAAAATAAAATAAAAAAATAATAATTAATAAAAAATAATTTTAAAATATTTAATATATAATGATGACTTGCACCGTGCTAAAAGTCATGTTCCGCGCAACTTACAAAAAGTGCACGATTAGTGGAGATTACTGTACGTTCGAGCATTCAACATCAAGACTGAATTGAAATAAAAAGTAATGATCAACATCAACTTTATCCCGTCTTTAGCTTTCTTTTTTTCCATTTTGATTTGCGCATACGTGATTCAAGATTCGAGTAATCCCTTCTATTTGTTGCTTTTGGGTGCGTGGTCATGAGACATCAACTTTATATATTCAAATCCTCATCTACATGTACGTGACACTCATTTAGAGAGAAGAAGTAATAACTACCATATTGGAAAGAGTACTGCTATATTTTTAAAGAAATTATATAAAAATAATTTTAAAAGTTTACGTGATTTTATCAGATTTATTAGATCTATTTTATAAAAAAATACATGCTTTAGTCTTAACTATAAGATTCTTTACACACGTACTCTTCTCTCCAAATTATCTTCAATTCTGCCTTCCTCTTTAGCTCACCCTCAAAAGCACTTCATCGACCTTGAAAGCTTGCGATCTTTAGCTCACCCAGCACTAAGTTTGCGATCTTGAAAGCTTTAAGGATTTTAGTTACAATGTATACTTCTTCCTTACTACTAGTTGGAGCTTGTGCACCAGATCATGTAATGAGTATGAATAAAAATAAAAAATAAAATTTTTTCTATATTTGGTAGATAAATATTTTAGTAACAAAGTAATTTTACAAAATTAAATTTATTGATGTGGTTGCATGTGATTCATTATATTGTTAATTATTTTTAATTATAAAGTAAATCAAACATATCAGATGAAACCATATTAGTTTGTATAAATCACTATTTAATTATTACAACTTTTCCAAACTTTCAAACAAAACATATATAAAAAATAATTCAATTTTTTCAAACTTAAAAACAAAAATAATATTTTTATTTTATAATATTTTTGCTTAACTTTTTCTCTATGATTTTTTAAAATCCCATAAAACATTTTAACTTAAATCATGTCACTACTACCCACAAATAATTTTACTACTATTCACAAATGATTTCAACTCATCATATTTTAACTTATCATCCAAACTAGACCTAAGACTAATATGAAAGCTACAAGATGTTATCTTCCCTAAAAGAATAAGGTAACATATGAATTAAGTGTGAAAAAGAAGGTGTGAAACTCTTAATTAGTTGGCCAAAATGCAATTTTGTAAAAGAAAAATTTTAAATGAGTAATGTTAGATACAAGTTTAAGATAGAAAAAGAAATGGGATCTATTATAAAAAATAAATTTTTTAATATAAATCTCAAATATCAAAATTTTTTAAAAATAAATATGTGAAATTTATACATTCTAAAATTATATAAATAGAAATTTAAAATTGTGGTATGAAATTGTTGATTTAATTTATTATATTTTGGAGGTAAATTATTTGTAACGTACCTAACAGCAAACTCTTTATGGGTGTAAAAAAAAATCGATAAACCGGTAAACCGGACCGGACCGGACCAAATCGGTGGCATCGGTTCGGTCCCAATGTTAGTTCGGTCCGGTACCGGTTTTAGTTTTCTTAAAACCGGTCAAAATCGGTCCGATTTCAATTTTTCTTTTTCTAAAACCGGATCGGACCGGACCGATTTATATATATATATTAATTTTTTATATTGTATATAATATTTATATATAATATATAACTATATATAAAATAGTTTTGTATTATATGATAAATTACTAATTAATATAGCATTAAATTTTAAAATCTTATATCATTTTGCTTATTATATTAATAGTTATACCAATATTATATAGTGCATATTAATAGTTATACTAATACTATATCACTATATATTATAATATACTATAATATATCATTATAGTCTATAATAAAATTATAATATATATTATAATATACTACAATATATTATCACTATAGTATTATATACTATAAATATACTATATTATATATATAATATATATAATACATTAAAACCGATAAAATCGAACCGAATCGGATCGAAAACTGGTAAAATCGGAGTACAGGTTTAGGAGGGTAACCGGTGCGTAATCGGTTTTGAAAAATACAAAACCGGTACATACTGATTCGGTCCTAAATTTTATCCAAAACCGAACCGAATCGGATCGGTTACACCCCTACTTCATAATAGTGTTCGAAACATGCCTCAAAATTCTTCCTTATTTTTTTCAGTATTATCAACATGATTCGTTTCCTCTCTTGTTATTACCGTTTTGTTTTTAGCTTGGAAAAAGCACCTCATATTTACTTCGGAGTGACACATCGGATAAATACTTTAGCATTGCTGTGGCCCCATGTGATATGAATTATTGATGAGGAAATTAGCGGGTCAGATCTTGACTCAGTTTGTTCTGAGCGTGTTTCACATCACCACACACGCAATCACTCGCAATCAAAGGGAAATGGGATTTGGAGGTTCGTGGAATCGTCTTCAACAGCTAAGTCAGTGAAAATAATGAAGATTTTTCTAAACATAGAAGAAGATGGCCCTGCTGTCATACCTAAGTGATGTAAATAGAGCTCCTGATGTCTTTTAGTTGATGTGATAACTATTTGAAATAAGTTATGAGATAAACAAACTTCACTTATTAAGGATAAACTGAAAACATCTCTCTTAAAATTTTTGGGTAGTTATCTTTTAAAAAAATCTAGTTACAATTACAATTGTACACTAATATGTACACCAATTTATTGTAATTGGTCAAAAAGTAGATTTTATTAAAAATAATGCTAATTTAAATTTTAAATATGAAAGAATCTGTATTGGTACGCAGATTAGTACGCTACTTTGCTTATATGTAGCAAAACTCTTATCTTTTTAGTGATGAACATTTATATACTTCATATGTTCCAAACAAAGTTTTGAAAATTGTTGTGGTTATTGAGTGGAACGAAATATTTCGATATCAGTATTATTTTAATATACTCTATATATAAATAAATAAATTATATATAAACTATATTTTAAAATAATAATAATATAAGTCTTAGATATATTTACAATACTGCATAAATATTTACAACAAAAATAAATACTGCATAAATATTTACAACAAAAATATTTATTAAAAAAATAATCAGCATCATCGTCAAAATTCAAGATAACTAAACAACAAAAATATAAATCACACTTTTTTTTCTAGGTATTGTCAACATGATTAGATTCCCTCTCTTTTGTTTTTAACTTGGAAAATGCACTTCATATTACTTGAAATGACACATCCAATAAATTTACAATTGCTGTGGCCCCATGTGGACTGAATTATTGATGAGGAAATTAGTCATGTCACATCTTGACTCGGCTAAAAGATCGATAATTTTTAGTCCTTCCCATTTATCAATAGTTATTTGGAATGTGTTAAAAGCTTCTGCCTAAAGTCACTTGGAGATAAAATGGCATATTCAATTAATAATGAAAGATTAAATAATCACCTTATAATATAAATTATAACCTCATGTTGTAACACAATTATTAATCGCTTTTTCTATTTCTCTTTCCAAACAAGAAAGATAGAAGAAAAGGGAGGAAGACAAAATATTATTGGCGGGGGTAGGAAATTAAGAATCCATCTTAAACCAATCTAACATTTTAGTAATTTTCTTAAAAAATTATATGGCATGCTTATTTATATAAAAAAATGCGTATCTCAAGTAAGGCTCAGTTTCTCATCTCACTTATAATTATAATTTTTATAAATTTTTACATAAATTATAATAAATAATTTAATTTTTTCAAATCATAAAACAAATAATAATATAAAAAAATAACATTCTAACAATATTTTTTTCAACTTTCAACTTTTATATCAATTAATCTCGTTTTATCTCATCTCAACGCATTATCCAAACATAACTAGTGAAAATCTATCAAATCAATTATTAGTATAAAAAATATTTTCATTTAATTTTTTATGATTGATGTTGTCCCTATACACTTATTTGTAAGTAGTATAACTCGATTTGTAAGTAGTATAATACATTGCCGATGGTAGTATAAAAAGATATTCTTTACTACATATAATAACTAAAAGGAAAACCATACTAATTATGGGTCTAATGTCTTGATGATATATAATTCCATTCTCCGAATAAAAAATTGGAGTTTGAAACCCACCATCCCTATATCACAAAAAAGAACAAAAACCAAAAAAAGGAAATCCATACTTTTGTGGGCCTCTTGACTCTGCCTTAATTTCTACTAACACTGCCTTTCTTTACCTAATAGGTAGAATAATAATGTCCAAGTCATGGTCTTTCTTTAAGATTTCATTTGCAATACATGCATATCCCTGAATTTCATGATTATCACCACCTTTATTCCATTCTCATATACCCATCAC
Organism: Carya cathayensis; assembly: GCA_011037825.1. Classification (NCBI taxonomy): domain Eukaryota; kingdom Viridiplantae; phylum Streptophyta; class Magnoliopsida; order Fagales; family Juglandaceae; genus Carya; species Carya cathayensis. Next base: position 122,756 of record QGSO01000285.1, on the reverse strand, counting down.
CACTGAAAAAGCAGCAATCCTTACCAAAATATCCATGGAAGTTCTTCCATCCCATAAGTTTCTATTCCGACTCGGTCTTCTCTTAACTCTCCATATCACCTCACTTCTGCTTCTCTCTTCAGCTTACTCTCCTCCAAAAATTTACTTCATCAACTGTGGAGCGAAATCCAACACCAACATCAATACCTCGGGCGCCAGCACCCGAGTCTTCGTTGGTGATCGGGGTTTCTTAGTCGGAAAGGGAGAAACTGTCAAAAACAGCAACTCAACAGCAAGCACTTCACTTGGTCTCTATCAAGCGGCAAGAATTTTCCGACACCAGGCTTTATATAAGTTCAACATCAACCAGACTGGTACATACATTGTACGCCTCCATTTCTTTGTTTTCGTATCACTGTACACTGATCGGCCTATTCCTCGGTTCAATGTTTCGGTTTCTGGGCATTCACTTTTGACAAACTATGGCTTCCGAAACGTGACTAGTTCTCCAAAGATTGAGGAATTCTTGCTCACCATTCCAAAAGGTGAATTTAAAATCTTCTTCGTACCTTACGAGACATCTTCGGCTTTTGTGAATGCCATAGAAGTCTTTCTTGGCCCCGAGAGCTTCATCCCTCATAAGGCCCCTTACATTACTTCTCAAGGTGCTAAGAGTAACTACAGTCGTTTGAGCTCCAAGGTTCTTCATAAAGTCCATAGGATCGACGTTGGCGGTTCTACGTCCAGGCCCGATGACTTATGGAGGAATTGGGATCCAGATGATGATTACTTACAGAGCCCAAAAAATGAAGCGTCTAATCAGTCCAAAGGTGAAATGCCTAATTACGAAACCGAAACGATCACCAAGTATATTGCCCTAGCTTTTGTGTATCAGACAGCGAAACAATTTACAGACAGTAGCATCAACTCCAGTTTTCCAAAGATAACTTGGAGTTTTCCTGTCAATAAGAATTCTAAGAACTTTCTTCGGGTCCACTTCTCTGACGTAGTAAGTCCAACATCTAATGTCTTGTGGTTCAATCTCTCTATCAATAAAAATTTCAGTAAGGAGATCTATCCTTTCAAAATAACAAACAGCAATGACGCTTTTCCATTTTACATCGATTTTGTGGTTGATTCCGATGGTTTGGGATTTGTGAATGCTAGTATTAGCCGAATGGAGAATTCTACGACACATAATGCCTTCTTGAATGGGCTGGAGATTCTGGAGGTAGTGAACGAATCAGGTTTCACTCCTCCTAGGGAAATTGAAGTAGGTAAAAAGAAATTCTCCCTTGCTATAATTGGTCCTGCATGTAGTGGGGCTTTTTTCAGTTTGGTAATATTGGTGGTGTTGGGTTTGAAATTCAGGAAACCAGGGCATGATCAGATTTTGAAAGTGCCTCTATATGGAGGGTTTAGTTCGCATAGCTGGTTGACTCAAAGAGGTCCTAATGCTTCCCTTGCTCCCAGTCTAAACCTTAGTTTAAGGGTACCTTTTTCTGATATACTGAGTGCAACAAAGAACTTCAATGCAAAGCTATTGATTGGTGAGGGTGGATTCGGGAAAGTCTACAAAGGAACTCTTAAAAATGGTACCAAAGTGGCTGTGAAACGAAGTGATCCAGGACATGGGCAGGGTCTGGAGGAATTCCAAACTGAGATCATGGTGTTGTCTCAAATTCGTTACCGCCATCTTGTTTCTCTGATTGGATATTGCAATGAACGGCATGAGATGATATTGGTTTATGAGTTTATGGAAAAGGGGACTCTGAGAGATCACCTCTATCATTCAGATGACAATTATGAGAGATCAATTTCAGTATCTGAATTATCTTGGGAGCAAAGACTAGAAATCTGCATCGGTGCGGCAAAAGGTCTACATTATCTACACACTGGTCAAGCTGGAGGAATCATTCACCGTGACGTGAAGTCAACAAACATTCTGCTTGATGAACATTATGTGGCTAAAGTTGCCGACTTTGGCCTTTCGAAATCTGGCCTTCCCGATCCAGACAACTTTACCATGGGTGTAAAAGGTAGTTTTGGTTATCTTGATCCAGAATACCTTACAACTCTACAATTGACTGAGAAATCTGATGTATACTCCTTTGGAGTTGTCCTTCTTGAAGTTCTCTGTGCCAGACCAGCTATTATAGAATCATCTCAACTGGATGAGGTAAACTTAGCAGAATGGGGGATGTTGTGGCGAAAGAAAGGCCAACTCGAGAAGATTATCGATCCAGTACTTGTCGGTAACATTAAGCCTAGTTCATTGAGAATATTTGGTGTTACTGTGGAAAAGTGTTTGAAGGCATTTAGTATTGAGAGGCCGACTATGCACGATGTGTTGTATTACCTAAATTATGCACTGCGGCTTCAACAAACTGGAATGCCTAGAGAGCCATTTGAGGACAGCACGACGACTACCATAACTTCATTGGAGTTGCAGCTTCCAGTTGTTTTGAACTTTCCTATTCATGAAGATGATGGTGCACCCATTGGAGGGGATGATAGTTCTGTAATAGAGGTAAGTGAAGTCTAACCACTGGTTTGGGTAAGTACTGTCTGGTTTGCATTAGCACCTGAATTAATAGCAATATTTAATTATCGTTTTAAAAAGTTCTGGAATTTAATATAATAGACTTTTATTAATGGTTATCAAATGTAGTGTTCCTTACATTACTTAAATTCTTATAGCCATGAATTTTGTAATACCATTTAGTTTGTGGCTTTGTGCTTCAATTCTGTATCGATACCTCAATAAGACGTTTGGAAACACAAAAAGAAAAAGACTGAAGTTATAAATTTCATCATTCTACAATCTACCGCATCACATCAAACTAAATTTACCTTTATAAAATTGCGTATTTCTCTTATGATTAGCATAAAAAAAAGGGTAATATGAAGAGAGACTTCCGCGTCATGGGGTAATCTGATCTTCTTCTAATTTATTTTTTATTTTTGTTATTCATTTTATATGCCTCAACAACCCTTAAAATCAATACTATTTTTATAATTTGTTTTATAAAAGTGTGTCTCAGTTAAAATAGGATTGTATAAAAGAGTTTTGATAGGAGTTATATGTGTATAATTTTCTTATCTTTATAAGACGTTATAAAAAATGATTAAGATTATAAAAGTGTAAGTTACAAAGAAAATTTTATAAAAATAAATTTATAAATAAAAATAATTTTATTTGATAATTAGATCTATTTATAATAAAAATAATTTTATAATTAAAAATATCCTATTAAATTACATTAATTTATAAATTTATTCTCATAAAATATTTAAAAATAAAGCTGGTTGTCATATATGAGGAAAAAAAAAAATATACGGAGCGAGAAATCTCTCTCCCACGTCATGGGATACTCATTATATCTTCTTATTACCATATTTTTTGTTTTTTTTTGGACTGGAATGCTCATCTTACTTTTTATTTTCTTCGTTTTTTTCATATTACTTTTTCATGAAGCTGGAACCCGTCCAATACTACAGCATTGGTGTGGCCTCCATTTGAAATGAATTATTGACGTACGGGTTTAACTCGGAAGTACATATACAGAGTCCAACTCATTCTTCCGGCATCACAATTTATATTTAATTTGTTAAATTTCTTATTTTTTCAATAATTTTACCTATCATCCTCATATACGTACATCTATTTTCATTTTTTTTTATTTTTTTTATAATAATTATGTGGTGTATAGATAATTAAACCCGCTTATAAAGTAAATCACTACCTAATTATATTGTTAATTATTTTTTATTATAAAGTAAATTAAACGTATTATATGAAATTATATTAATTTGTATAATTCACTATTTAATTATTACAACGTTTCCAAACTTTTAAACAAAATATATAAAATAATTCAAATTTTTTAAACTTCAAAATAAAAATAGTATTAAAAAATGATATGCTAACAATATTTTAATTTTATAATATTTTTACTTAACTTTTTCTCTATAATTGTTCAAAACTCCATAAAATATTTTAACTTAAATCGTGTCATTACTACCCACAAATAATTTTACTATTATATACAAACTATTTTACTACTATTCACAAATAATTTCAACTCAACTCATCTCAACTTATCATCCAAACCAAACCTAAGACTAATCTAAAAGCTACAAGATGTTATCTTCCCTAAAAGAAAAAGGTAACGTATGAAAAAGAAGGTGTGAAACTCTTAATTAGTTTGCAAAAATGCAATTTTGTAAAAGAAAAATTTTAAATGAGTAATGTTAGATACAAGTTTAAGATAGGAAAAGAAATGATATCATTATAAAAAGTAATTTTTTTAATATAAATCTTAAATATCAATTTTTTAAAAATAAGTAGGTGAAACTTACATATTTTAAAATTATATAAATAGTACTTTAAAATTGTGATATGAAATTGGTGATTTAATTTATTATATTTTGGAGGTAAATTATTTGTAGCGTGGTGTTCGAAACATGCCTCAAAATTCTTACTTTTTGTTTTTCAGTATTGTCAACATGATTCGTTTCCTCCCTTGTTTTTACCGTTTTGTTTTTAGCTTGGAAAATGCACTTCATATTTACTTCGAAGTGACACATCGAATAACCGATGAGGAAATTATCGGTTCAGATCTTGACTCGGCTTGTTATGAGCGTGTTTCACATCACCACATACGCAATCACTCGCAATCAAAGAGAAATGGGATTGGGAGGTTTGTGGAAACATTTTTAAAAGCTAAATCAGTGAAAATAATGAAGATTTTTCTAAACATAGAAGAAGATGGCCCCTGCTGTCATACCTAATTGATGTAAATAGAGCCCCTTATGTCTATGTGATAACTATCTGATCGCTTATTTGAAATAAGTTATGAGATATACAAGATTCACTTGCTACGGATAAACTGAAAAACATCTCTCCTAAAAATTTTGGGTAGTTATCCTTTTGGTGATGAACACTTATATACTTCAAATGTCCCAAATTACAAAGATTTGAAAACTGTTGCGGTGACCGTTTTGATTGAGTCACTGGAACAAAATATTTTGATAACAGTACCATTTTGATATACTCTATCTATATATAAATAAATTAATTATATATAAAATATATTTCAAAATAACAATAATATAAGTCTTAAATATATTTACAACATTCCATAAATATTTACAACAAAAATAAATACTGCATAAATATTCACAACAAAAATATTTACTAAAAAAATAAACAACATCATCGTCAAGATTCAAAATAACTAAACAACAAAAATATAAATTACATTTTTTTTTCTAGGTATTGTCAACATGATTCGATTCCCTCTCTTTTGTTTTTAGCTTGGAAAATGCACTTCATATTACTTGAAATGACACATCCAATAAATGTAGCATTGCTGTGGCCCCCCTGTGGACTGAATTATTGATGAGGAAATTAGTCATGTCACATCTTGACTCGGCTAAAAGACAATTTTAAGTCCATTTATCAATAGCTATATTTGTTTTTTTTTTTTTGGGTACATATCAATAGTTATTTGGAATAGAAAAATTTTAAGTACAGTTATTTTTATGGATTCATTTGTACACTTCAGTGATATGATTAGTTGTGTATTAAAAAATAATTAATCTAATTAATCATATTAGTAGAGTGCGTAGAAAGTACGTAAAAATGACTGTATGTAACATTACTCTTTAAAATATATTAAAAACTTCTCCCTAAAGTCACTTGGAGATAAAATGGCATATTCAATTAATAATGAAAGATTAAATAATCACCTTATAATATGAATTATAACCTCGTGTTGTAACACCATTATTAATAGCTTTTTCTATTTCTCTTTCCAAACAAGAGAGATAAAAGAAAAGGAAAGAAGACAAAATATTATTGGTGGGGGTAGAAAATTAAGAATCCATCTTAAACCAATCTAACAATTTAGTAATTTTCTTAAAAAATTATATAGCATGCTTATTGATATAAAAAATGCGTATCTCAATTAAGGCTCAGTTTCTCATCTCATCTCAAATTATAATTTTTATAAATTTTTACATAAAATATAATAAATAATTTAATTTTTTTAAATTTTAAAACAAATAATAATATAAAAAAATAATATTATAATAATATTTTTTTTCACTTTTAACTTTTATCTCAAATCATCTCAACTCAACGCATTATTCAAATGTAATTATAATGGATCGCCAACACTAACTTTCCAGTAGCAAAATTTTTATTTTATTATATTATATTCTTTACTACATATAATAAGGAAAACCATACCAATTTTGAGTCTAAGGTCTCTCTAAATAAAAAAAATTGGAGTTTGAAACCCCCCATCCCTGTATCACAAAAAAGAACAAAAAAAAAAAAAAAAAAAAGAAATCCATACTTTTGGGCCTCTTGACTCTGCCTTAATTTCTACTAACGTTGCCTTTCTTTACGAAATAGGTAGAATAATTAATGTCCAAGTCGTAGTCTTTCTTTAAGATTTCATTTGCGATACATGCATATCCCTGATTTTCATGATTGTCACCACCTTTATTCCATTCTGATCATATACCCATAACCACTGAGAAAGCAGCAATCCTTACCAAAATATCCATGGAAGTTCTTCCATCCCATAAGTTTCTATTCTGACTCGGTCTTCTCTTAACTCTCCATATCACCTCACTTCTGCTTCTCTCTTCAGCTTACTCTCCTCCTAATATTTACTTCATCAACTGTGGAGCGAAATCCAACACCAACGTCAATACCCCGGGCGCCAGCACCCGAGTCTTCGTTGGTGATCGGGGTTTCTTACTCGGAAAGGGAGAAACTGTCAAAAACAGCGACTCAACAGCAAGCACTTCACCTGATCTCTATCAAGCGGCAAGAATTTTCCGACACCAGGCTTTATATAAGTTCAACATCAACCAGACTGGTACATACATTGTACGCCTCCATTTCTTCGTTTTCAAGTCACTGTATACTGATGATCTGCGGTTCAATGTTTCACTTTCTCGATTTTCACTTTTGACAAATTATAGCTTCCGAAACGTTACTAGTTCTCCAAAGATTGAGGAATTCTTGCTCACCATTCCGAAAGGTGAATTTAAAATCTTCTTCGTACCTTACGAGAATTCTTCGGCTTTTGTGAATGCCATAGAAGTCTTTCTTGGCCCCGAAAACTTCATCCCTGGTTTGACCTCTTAAGGTTCTGCATAAATTAATCTATAGGATCGACGTTGGAGCCCGTAATACGTCCCCGCCCGATGAGTTATGGAGGACTTGGGATCCAGATTATGGTTACTTACAGAGCCAGAAAAATGAAACGTTTGAACCGTACAATGATAAAATGCCTAAATACGAGTTGAACAAAAGGATCACCAAGTATATTGCCCCAGCTTTTGTGTATCGGACGGCCAGAAATTTTTTAGATCATAGTATCAGCAACTCCAGTTCTCGAAAGATAACTTGGAGTTTTCTTGTCAATAAGAATTCTAAATACTTTCTTCGGGCCCATTTCTCCGACATAATAAGTTCATCGGAAAATATCTTGTGGTTCAATCTCTCTATCAATAGCAATTTTAGTCAGGTGATCGATCCATTTAATGAAACTAGCGCTCAATCCCTTGGAGTTCCATTTTACGTGGATTTTGTGGTTGATTCGGATGGTTCGAGATCTATGAATGTTAGTATCGGCCCAATTAATGGCTCTACGCTTTTTGATGCCTTTTTGAGTGGGCTAGAGATTATGGAGGTCGTGAAGGAATCAAATCAATTCATTCCAAATTGGAAGAGTGAAGCAGAGAAGAAGAAACTCTCCCCTGTTGTAATTGGTCCTCTATGTAGTGGGGCATTTTTCATTTTGATAATGATCGTTGCATTGGCTTTAAAATACAGAAAACCAGGGCCTGACCCCATTTTGGGAGTGCTTCTTTATGGAGGGTTTAGTTCCAATAACAGGTTGACTCCAAGAGGCGCTAATGCTTTCCTTGCTCCTAGTCTAAACCTCAGTTTACGGGTACCTTTTGCTAAATTACAGCATGCAACTAAGAACTTCAATGCAAAGCTATTGATTGGGGAGGGTGGATTTGGGAAAGTCTACGAATGAACACTTCAAGATGGCAGGAAAGTGGCTGTGAAACGAAGCGAACTAGGACATGGGCAGGGTCTAGAGGAGTTCCAAACAGAGATCATGGTGTTATCTCAAATCCGGCACCGCCATCTTGTTTCTCTAATTGGATATTGTGATGAACGGCGTGAGATGATACTGGTTTATGAATTCATGAAAAATGGGACTCTCAGAGATCACCTCTATCATTCAGATAACAACTCTGAGAAATCAACTTCACGGTCTGAATTGTCTTGGAAGCAAAGACTAGAAATTTGCATTGGTGCTGCAAAGGGCCTACACTATCTGCACACCGGTCCTGCTGGAGGAATCATTCACCGTGACATTAAGTCAACAAACATTCTTCTTGATGAACGTTATGTGGCTAAAGTTGCCGACTTCGGCCTTTCGAAATCCGGCCTTCCCGATCCGGACAACTTCCCCACGGGTGTAAAGGGTAGTTTTGGTTATCTTGATCCAGAATACCTCGCTACTTTACAGTTGACAGAGAAGTCTGACGTATACTCTTTTGGAGTTGTACTTCTTGAAGTTCTTTGTGCTAGACCGGTCATTATAAAGTCACCTGATCAACAGGATGAGGTGAACTTAGCTGAATGGGGGATGCAATGGCAAAGCAAAGGCCAATTGGAGAGAATTATCGATCCGGTGCTTGTTGGTAAAATCAAACCAAGTTCATTGAGAATATTTGGTGATATTGTAGAGAAGTGTCTGAGGGCAAATAGTACTGGGAGGCCAACTATGCATGATGTGCTATATTACTTAAATTATGCACTGACGCTTCAAGAAACTGGAATGCCCAAAGAGTCATTCGAGGACAGCACGACAATGAACAGCTCATTGGAGTTGCAGTTTCCAGCTGTTTTGAATTTTCCTGCGGATGAAGATGATAATGGACTCATTGGAGAGGATGATAGTTCTTATACAGAGGCAAGTGAAGTCTAAATCCAATTATTAGTCATGCCGATTTGCATTACATTTCTGGCTTGTTTGGAAAATTATAGTTTGGGAAGTTGTGGATGTAAGATGTAATCGAAAGTCTCGGAAGCCTTTTAAAAGTATATCTTATGGAAAAAGTAGAATGAAAAGATTGAGAGTAGGGTCTCACCTCAATGCTACGGGGCCATATCTCTTCTTATTACTTTTTCGCTTTTGGAATGGGATGCCTACTTTTCACTAAAATGTTATCCGTCCAATGATTTAGCATTGGTGTGGCCCTCCATTTGAAACCATCAATTATTGACGGAGAAATTAGACAGGAAGTTGTTCAGATCTTGCATGCCTCACCCCACTCGTTAAGGTTCATTTCAACGACCGCTAAATTAATTAAACCTTGATATAAGTGATCTGTCAATCACTTTGATTTCTTGTTCTTAATTACCCCCAAATTTGGTTCGGCACGACCTTAAAGTTTGAGCAATTTAGAGGAGGAGAAAGACTATGATCATTATAAGAAGAAAAATGTTAAATGTATTTAAGAGAAATTTACAAAATATTTACTTTCCTACATTTGATTTATTTAGCTAAAAATTACAAATTTGAAATTTATAATTCAAAATTTTAATTTTAAAAAAAAACTAATAGAATGAATCTTGTAAAAAAATATATATAAATAAGATTTATACTATCATTTGTCAAAGTTTTTAACTATTATATATACAGGAAAATCAACGCTTTAGTTATATTAGAGTACCGACTTCTTTCTAGCAACTTTCATTTTTGGGACTGATGCAAATAAACCTTTGACCTTAACGGTTAAAGTTGTTAGAAGGTTGCATTTTTTTTTTAAAGAAATCCCCACTCCAATTTTATTAATCAGTACTATTTTTTGTAGAGGAAATATTTTTAACCAAAAAATAGTTTGAGAATTATAATGATGTCAATTGTGTACTTTATATACCGATTTAAAAATAAAATAACTTTTTATATAAATTAGAATTCGATCTTAAAGATATAAATTTATAAATAACTATGAGAAAAGTATTTAATATATACCTCAATTTTGCTAATTTTGCGGTGATTTGCTTGAATTGGAGTTCATATATATATATAATTATCTAAAATTTAATTCACAACAAACAATTCAATGCCATTTTTGTAATGTTATTTAAACCATTTAGTGCGTTTTTCATTTAGATCTTTTAAGAGTTAAAATGAGAGAGAATGTAATACTAGGCCCATACTCAGAACCGGCCCAGGACGAGAGCCCACCGGCCAGAAACGACTTCGTTTTGACGTCAGAGAGTACTTTTTTCTTTTTCCTTTCTCCCCTCCCCCGTCGGTTGCTCGCTCACTCCCGATTTTCACTCCTTCCAGTTTCTACTTTCCCCACGTCTCTACAGTTTATTTCCTCACAATCTCCCTCTCTCCTCTCCAAACTCTCTCTTCGTAAGTTTTCACCACCCCGCAATCCAGCCACGTTGAAGTCCCACACGCAAGTTTTCCTCACAGTGTCGCACCTCCCAACCCACGCACGGTCAGGCCATGGAGGACCCTCTATGGTCATGCTAGACACCACCTGATGCTGCCGAGGCCTCCGTGCTCTGTCCTGCAACACATCCAGCCCCAACCCTCTGTTCTAAGCCAAGCCAACCACAGTCGCACCCATCACCACCATTGTCGAACCCAACAACCCCACGTCTTCCCCACTGTCACAGCCCACGGTAGACGCACAAACCACCAAACCGACAACCAACAAATCACCAACTCTCACCCTCCCATGGCTCATTCGGCTAACCGCTTAGTACACGCCCATGGCTCGGTTCAATTATTACTCAGGAATAGAACGTGCAGCTGTTTTCTAGATTAGGTATCAATTATTGTTTTCCCATGCTGTAGCACCAATATCTTTTTTACCCCTTTTTTTACTCTTGTGGGGGCTTCTCGGTTTCCCACCTCTTTTTCTTTCTTTTATTTTATTTTATTTTTTGCGATTCTTTACGAAATTAGTGGAATGATGACATATTTCCAAGTCATAGTCTTTCTTTAAGATTTCCACTACTATACATGTCCATCCATGAATTTCATGATCGTCACCACCTTTACTCCATTTTCAGATATTCATAATCACTGAAAAGTAGCAATCCTTAGCAGAAAATTTATGGAAGTTCTTCCCTCCCATAAGCTTCTTTTCCGACTCTGTCTTTTCTTATCTCTTCATATCCCCTCACTTCTGCTTCTCTCCTCAGCTTACTCTCCTCCAGATAATTACTTCATCAACTGTGGAGCACATTCCAACACCAGCGTCGATACCCGAGTCTTCGTTGGCGACCGGGGTTTCTTACTCGGAAAGGGAGAAACTGTCACAAACAGCAACTCATCAGCAAGCAGCTCACCTCTTTATCAAACGGCAATAATTTTCAAACACCCGTCTTTATATAGGTTTGACATCAACCAGGATGGCACATACATTGTACGCCTCCATTTCTTTCTTTTCTTGTCACATACTGATATGTCTGTTGCTTGGTTCAATGTTTAGGTTTCTGGGCTTTCACTTTTAACGAACTATAGGTTTCGAAACGTTACTAGTTCTCCAAAGATTGAGGAATTCTTGCTCACCATCCCGAAAGGTGAATTTAAAATCTACTTCATACCCTACGAGACATCTTCAGCTTTTGTGAATGCCATAGAAGTTTTTCTTGGCCCCGAGAGCTTCATCCCTGATCAGGCCCCATACATTACTTCTCAAGGAGCTAACAGTAACTACAGTCGTTTGAGCTCCAAGGTTTTGCATAAAGTCCATAGGATCGACGTTGGGGGTTCTACGTCCAAGCTTGATGAGTTATGGAGGAATTGGGATCGAGATAATGATTACTTACAGAGCCCAAAAAATGAAACATCTGATCTGTACAAAGGTGAAACGCCTTATTACGAACCCGAAAGGATCACCAAGTATATTGCCCCAGCTTTTGTGTATCAGACGGCAAAACAATTTACAGATACTAGCAGCAACTCCAGTTTTCCAAAGATAACTTGGAGTTTTCCTGTCAATAAGAATTCTAAGAACTTTCTTCGGGTCCATTTCTCTGACGTAGTAAGTGCAACACCTAATGACTTGTGGTTCAATCTCTCTATCAATAGAAATTTCAGTTTGGAGATCAATCCTTACATTATAACAGATAGGATGGGCGCTGTTCCATTTTACTTCGATTTTGTGGTTGATTCTGATGGTTTGGGATTTGTGAATGCTAGTATCAGCCGAGTGGAGGACTCTCGGATACATAATGCCTTTTTGAATGGGCTGGAGATTCTGGAGGTAGTGAACCAATCAGGTTTCACTCCTCCTGGGGAAATTGAAGTAGGGAAAAAGAAACTCTCCCCTGCTATAATTGGTCCTGCATGTAGTGGGGCTTTTTTCATTTTGGTAATATTAGTGGTGTTGGGTTTGAAATTCAAGAAACCAGGGCATGATCAGACTATGGAAGTGCCTCTGTATGGAGGGTTTAGCTCGCATAGCAGGTTGACTCAAAGAGGTCCTAATGCTTCCCTTGCTCCTAGTCTAAACCTTAGTTTAAGGGTACCTTTTTCTGAAATACTGAGTGCAACGAAGAACTTCAATGCAAAGCTATTGATTGGTGAGGGTGGATTCGGGAAAGTCTACAAAGGAACTCTTAAAAATACCAAAGTGGCCGTGAAACGAAGTGATCCAAGACATGGGCAGGGTCTGGAGGAATTCCAAACAGAGATCATGGTCTTGTCTCAAATTCGTTACCGCCATCTTGTTTCTCTGATTGGATATTGCGATGAACGGCATGAGATGATATTGGTTTACGAATTCATGGAAAAGGGAACTCTGAGAGATCACCTCTATCATTCAGATGAAAATTATGAGAGATCAACTTCAGTGTCTGAATTATCTTGGGAGCAAAGACTACAAATCTGCATCGGTGCGGCAAAAGGTCTACACTATCTACACACTGGTCAAGCTGGAGGAATCATTCACCGTGACGTGAAGTCAACAAACATTCTGCTCGATGAACATTATGTGGCTAAAGTTGCCGACTTTGGCCTTTCGAAATCCGGCCTTCCCGATCCAGACAACTTCACCATGGGTGTAAAAGGTAGTTTTGGTTATCTTGATCCAGAATACCTTACAACCCTACAATTGACAGAGAAATCTGATGTATACTCCTTTGGAGTTGTACTTCTTGAAGTTCTATGTGCTAGACCGGCTATTATACAGTCATCTCAGTTGGATGAGGTGAACTTAGCAGAATGAGGGATGCTGTGGCAAAAGAAAGGCCAACTCGAGAACATTATCGATCCAATACTTGTTGGTAACATTAAACCTAGTTCATTGAGAATATTTGGTGTTATTGTAGAAAAGTGTTTGAAGGCATATAGTATTGAGAGGCCGACTATGCACGATGTGTTGTATTACTTAAATTATGCACTGCGGCTTCAACAAACTGGAATGCCTAGAGAGCCATTTGAGGACAGCACGACGACTACCATAACTTCATTGGAGTTGCAGCTTCAGTTGTTTTGAACTTTCCTGTTCATGAAGACGATGGTGCACCCATTGGAGGGGATGATAGTTCTGATATAGAGATAAGTGAAGTCTAACCACTTATTTGGGTAAGTATTGTCTGGTTTGCATTAGCACCTGAATTAATAGTAATATTTAATTATCGTTTTAAGAATAGACTTTTATTAATAGTTATCAAAAGCAGTGTTCCTCGTATTACTTAAATTTTTATAGCCACAAATTTTGTAATACGCTTTAGTTTACAGTTTTGTGTTTAAATTCAGTATCGATACCACAATATGATGTTAGAAACACAAAAAGAAGAAGACTAAAACTATAGATATCATCATTCTACAATCTACCGTATCACATCAAACTAAATTTATTTTTATGAAATTGCATATTTCTCTTATGATTATCATATATGAAAAAAAAAAAAAAAGTTATATGAAGAGACTTCCGCGTCATGGGATCATCTGATCTTCTTTTATTTATTTATTTATTTTAATTTATTTTGACTGGAATGTTCATCTTACCTTTTCTTTTCTTCATTTTTTTCATATTACTTTTTCATAAAGCTGGAACCCGTCCAATATTTCAGCATTGGCGTGGCCCTCCATTTGAAATGAATTATTGACTTACGGGGATTAACTCGGAAGTATATATGTATATAGATATATAGAGTCCAACTCATTCTTCTTACGTCACAAATTATATTTCTTATAATTTTTAGTAATTTATTTATTGTCTTCACGTATCATATTTATTTTAATTTTTTTTATTTTTTATAATAAATATATAGTGTATGAATGATAAATAGAATAAGATAATTAATTTAATAAGAATAACATAAAATAAAAAATAATAATTAATAAAAAATAATTTTAAAATATATAAAATATATTACGTAGAAAGATAAGTAGCATAATATGAAAGTCATGTTCCGCGCAACTTACAGAAAGTGCACGATTAGTGGAGATAACTGTACGTTCGAGCATTCAACATCAAGACTGAATTGAAATAAAAAGTAATGATCAACATCAACTTTATCCCGTCTTTAGCTTTCCTCTTTTCCATTTTTATTTGCGCATTCGTGATTCAAGATTCATGTAATCCCTTTTATACGTTGCTTTTGGGTGCGTGGTCATGAGACATCAACTTTATATATTCATGAAATCCTCAGCTACACGCGACTCTCATTTAGAGTAAAGATGTAATAACTGACATCTTGAAAAAAGTATTACTACATTCACAATAAATATATATATATATAAATAATTTCTTAAATTAACATAATTTTATCTGATCCGTTAGATCTACTTTATAAAAAATATGCATTCTTCACTCAGCTTAACTATAACATTCATTATACACGTACTCTTCTCTCCAAATTGTCTTCAATTCTGCCTTCCTCTTTAGCTCACCCTCAAAAGCACTTCATCGACCTTTTGGGTCACACTTGAACATATTTTACTTAGGATTGGATCTCCTTTGATCTATTTAAAAATCTCAGCTAGTTGCAGGATTAACCCAGCTCTAAGTTTGCGATCTTGAAAGCTCTAAGGATTTCAGTTACAATGTATACTTTTTCCTTACTACTAGTTTGCCAGTTGGAGCTTGCACGTGCCTCATTCCTTGTGCACCAGATCATGTAATGAGTATTTCCTGAATTTTATGTCTGGAGTCAACAATATAAAATGTGGACTATTCGGAAAAAACAAGTTGTGATAGGTCGAATTATTACAGCAAATCCTTTTGAAGGAGAAAGGTATAATCTGCGGATGTTATTAAATCATATAAGAGGTCCTTTATCATTTGATCATCTCAAAACTGTAAATGGTATCTTGGCCTCCACATTTCGTGAAGCTGCAACTATGTATGGTTTATTACAAAGAGATGACAGTTTAGAAGAATGCTTATATGAAGCCTCTCTTTACCAAATGCCTTTCAGTTTAAGAAGACTATTTGCAACAATTTTGGTTTACTGTAATCCTACAAATCCAAGAGATCTTTGGAAACGCTTTGAACAAGATATGTCTGCTGATTTTCAATTAGTTGAAAGTTCTTCATCAACTGTTAGAATTGAAACTTTACACTCCATCTCCACAATATTTGAATCAATGGGTAGAAATATCAATTCATTCCATCTTATCGACCAAAACATTGATTTTGATCAAGATGAGTTTTTGTTTAGAGAAATTGATGATGAATTAGCTGTTCCAATTCCAGAAGAAAATCTTCATGCATCAACACTGCTTAATTGCGAACAACAAAATGCTTATAATTCTATCTTACAAAAAGTTTTGTCAAATGAAGCTGCCATATTCTTTATTGATGGTCCTGGTGGTACAGGAAAAAACATTTTTATACAAAGCACTCCTTGCTACAATAAGAACAAAGCAATTAATTGCTCTTGCAATTGCTTCATCTGGTGTAGCTGCATCAATCTTACCTGGAGGTCGAACTGCACATTCACGATTCAAAATTTCACTAGATACCAACAAAAATCTCACATGTAGTGTCAGCAAACAAAGTAGACTTGCAAGATTACTACAAAAAGTAAAGTTGATCATATGGGATGAAGCTCCTATGTCAAGAAAAGAATCTATAGAAGCATTGGATAAAATGCTAAAGGACATTAATGATTCAGAATTATCTTTTGGTGGAAAAGTTATTGTATTTGGTGGAGATTTTCTTCAGATTCTACCTGTGGTCCCAAAAGGAACAAAACAACAACAGATTGATGCCAGCTTAGTTTCTTCCTACCTATGGCCAAAATTGACAAAAATTCGTCTAACTAAAAATATGCGTGCAAGATTAGATCCAAACTTTTCAAAATACATATTGGATTTAGGGAATGGGTTACCACCAATCACAATTAACGAACATGTCAGAATTCCTGCAGTCATGTTAATTCCATATGAAAATGATGCTGCTTCTTTGAATCATTTGGTGGATACTATTTTTCATAATATTTCTGATTATTCAGCGAATATTTCAAGCATGATGAATCGAGCTATATTGACACTAAAAAACAGTTATGTTGATGAAATAAACACTTTGCTGATTCAGAGATTTCCTGGAGAGTTAAAACAATATTACAGTTTTGATAAAACAATCGACGCATCTGAACAAGCAGTCATGGAAGATTTCTTACATACTTTAACACCGAATGGACTTCCTCCACATGAATTATTGTTGAAACAAAACTGTCCAATCATGTTATTGAGAAACATCAATCCTTCAGAAGGACTATGCAATGGAACACGACTAATCTGTCGCAATTTTGATCGTAACATTATTCATGCAGAAATTGCAGTTGGTCATCACAGTGGCAAAAAAGTTTTTATTCCAAGAATTCCATTTTTACCAAATCCTGATGAAAACAGTGGTTTCCCATTCAAACGAATTCAATTCCCTGTTAAACTAAGCTTAGCAATGAGTATAAACAAGTCACAAGGACAGACATTAGATTTTGTTGGGATATACTTGCCGCATCCAGTTTTCTCACATGGACAATTATATGTAGCTTTATCAAGAGCTAAGACTATTTCTGCAATCAAGATTTTGATACGACCAATCTCAACTGATGAACCAGAAAAAAACTGCACAAAAAATATTGTCTACACAGACTTATTAACATTGGCCTCCTCTGATTGATGTTACACAGGTAACAAATTTTATTTTTTTATATTTAATTTTAACTGCTATAAATAAATTAGAAATTTCCTACAAACTTTTTTTTTTATTTCCAATATTCTATTAATTTATTCTTGTTAACTAATTAATACATATAAGTTTTCTATTAGTTTTTATTTTACAGTTTAATTAATTCCATTTCTTTCCTTTTATATTTATAAACTTCATTTCTTTTTGGCTTATCAGTTTTCAAAATGCGGATCACTTATACATCAATTAAAGATATTACTCCAAAGACAAGGGACTGGAAAATCAAAATGCTCGTGGTTGAAAAATCCCCCAAACGAATTGGGCAACACTCATCAGTAAAATACCAAAATGTAATGTTGGTAGATGAACAGGTACAATATTTTTTTCTTTACTTACAATTTATTCTACAAATATACCTATATATATACACTTTATATAACATATCTTACACATTCTATGTAATTATATTTACTTGTAAAATTTTTTTACTTTTTTTAAAAAACAAATTCCTTACTTATTATAAAAACTTACAACTTATACTTTCTTATATAATACAGGGAAATCGTCTGCAAGCAACAATGTTTGGAAATGATGTTGATTCAAGAGAAGACTCTCTACAGATGTTTCGATCCTATTATATTATAAACGCATATGTCAAGCTACTGATCCTAAATATAAAACTGAGTCGCATCAATACCAATGGATTATAAATGCAAAAACAATCATCGAAGAGATACCAGAAAATGAACAACAAGTAGAAATACCAAAGTACAACCTCACTCCCATTAACGAGTTGGATGCTTATAAGGATTCAATTGCAGAAATAGGTAAATTATTATCATTTTTTAATTATTATTTTTCCTAAACAACTAATAATTTCAATATTTTTAATCAGATCTCTTAGCAGTTGCTCTTCACATCAAACCTCCAAAAGAAATAACATTAACAAATGGACCAGCTATTTTTCAAGAAATCTATGTTATAGATCAAAGGTAAATTTTTTTCCCCCTTTTTAATTTTTTAAAATTATTTTATAATATTTATTTTTTAAATTCTTTTTAATTTTCTCCTTTCATATCATGTAGCTTCAATCCTATCTCGTTGACCATCTGGGGTCGTTTTGTTCAAGATGAATGCAAAAAAGTTTCTGAAATAATTGAAACAAAACCAATTCTACTTGCAACAAAGCTCAAAGTTCGTTCTTACAATGGTAATTTTAATAATTCAAATTCTTAATTCTTATTTTAAATCTTACATTTTTTAACTAACAATTATTTATATTAATGAAACAGGACTATCTCTTTCATCTCGACCAACAAGTGCATTTACAATCAATCCTCTTATCCCTGACGCAAAACTGCTGCAAAGATGGTAATTCATATTAATTACAGTATTTTTTATTAACACATCTATTAAAAATGTTCCAATTATAATTTCTTTTTTTCTTTTTTAAGGATTGCGATCAATGATTCAAGACTTGAAGTCATAATTGCAAAATCATTAAAATACCCATCTGTATCTTTATCGTCAGTTGGTATTCGACAAATAACAAAAAATTGTGATGTTGCTGCATTACTAAAAAGTTTGCAACCAATGGAGGTAAATTATTTTTTTTAACATCATATTTATATTTATATTCCTTCTCATTAAACAAAATATTGTTCTTAATATAATATAGAAAGCAAAATTCTGGATCAAGGCAAAGATAAATATCATAAATTTGAGCCAAATCTTTTTCTATATGTCATGCATCAATTGTAACAAAGGAACTGGGTATGACCATAATGAAAGCTTTCTCTGTTATCACTACAAACATCAAAGTGTTGCTGAACCACGGTACAGATTTTTTTAACTTCAATAATTAACAATTCATTTCAAAATTATTCACATATTAATTTTACCAATACTAACAAAAAATAATACTTTTACTATTTACAGTTGTCGAGCATATGTTGAAGTTGACGATGGGACAGGAAAATTAGCAGCTGTTATGTTCTGTGAACTTGCAGAACAAGCATTGGGTCATTCAGCCATTGATTTCATGAATTATACTGGAGAGATAACTTTATTCTTTTTCACAAATTTTTAAAATAAAATTATATATAAATTATTTTTACATTTATTAATTATCTAATCTCACTAAATATTTACTACACAGGAACATTTACCATTTATACAACTAAATATTTACTACACAGGAACATTTACCATTTATACAAAAAATGGCATCAGAAGCTTCAGAAAATCAATGGATGATTCAACTTGCTGTAGACCCAGAAATATTCAACCAACGAAGACACAAAAACTTCAATGTTATTTCCATCGGTCCTGTCCAATATGGACCTGAGCTTGAATGACACCTAGACCAAAAAAACAAATCCATAACTCATTTTGCTGTTTATATCTATGTAATATTTTTAGTGACAAATTTTTATAATTTAACTAAACAGTTAACAGTACAATGAAGCAAACGTGCATCGCACGTTAATCCTCAACTAATAGTTAAAATAAGAGGGGAATAAATTTTTTTGCCCAGATCCATAATTAATCCAGTGCTCCTCCACGTTTCAAGCAATTAATACATTATGTCGTAATGTTTTTCCAAGGCCAATAATTAAAGTGGTAATTCATGCAGCCTCGCCCTGTTGAATGTTACGTGTGGACCAATGAAAACGTAGAAACTTTCGACTTTCGAACTTTCAGCTAATTTGCACTGGGTTTCAACCCGAAGCTTCCACTTGTTTTGTACAAAATGGACCGGCATCGATCCAAGCAACTCTTCTAACGTAACGTCTCGATCGGAGCCAGGTCGCGCCTCCATTTTCCCCCTTCTGGACCGCGTACGTACTTCGCTAATCTGTCCTGAAGGATGAATACTTGCGCAACGGTTTTTGCGTCGCTATATGTAGTCTATATGGAACCTTAGCATTCTCATCAAATTTTTTATATAGTTTCTAAGGCATTATAGCACACAGAGTTTGTGTCAAAAGCCATTCAAAGCACACAAGACACACTCGGATCGATCGATCGATCCATCGTCTCAATACAATAGGCATATTTAAAACACAGTTTTATATTTTATATCCAAAATTGTGAGAAAGAGAATGGAGAAGTTCACGAGTGTTGTGGCCCTTTTTGGTGTTGTTGCCGTGCTGCTATTGCAATGCGCAGCAGCAAAAACAGTGCATGTGGTAGGAGATAACATCGGTTGGAGTGTTCCAGCAGGTGGTGCTTCCGCATATGAAACTTGGGCGGCCAGTAAGCAATTCGTGGTTGGCGATATCCTATGTAAGTTTCCTGCCTCTGCTTTTCATGTTCAATTCCATCACCGTCTTCCTTACTTCTTTCAAATTAACATTAATTCGATCTCCAAATTACATTAATTAATTTCTTCTTCAACTTCATGAGATGTGTCTATCCGTAACTATTTAATGACAATCTAACCATGTAAAGTAGTTTGTGAGTAACAACACATGCATGCATTATCCTCATTCTTCACCTCCTTTGTCATTAATGTACATAAGATATCATATTTTGTCCTCCTACAGTATTCAACTTCGCCACAAATGAGCACGATGTTCTGCAATTGCCGAAAGAATCTTATGATAGTTGTAGCTCATCTAATCCCATCGGCAACACCATCACCATTGGCCCTGCCAACATAACTCTGTCCACTGCTGGTACCTACTACTACATCTGCACTATTGGCCGGCATTGCCAATCAGGCCAGAAGTTAGCGGTTACTGTCTCCGGCTCTCCAAGTGCTGTCCCGCCTACGACGAGTACTCCACCTTCCAACCCAACTTCTTCTACAACACCATCTCCCACATCAGGGACCCCTGCTGATTGCGCTCCAACTCCTGCATCATCTCCGACATCATCCCCACCTACGGGCAAGGCCACTCCAGAGGCAATTTCGCCGCTACCTGATTCTTCATCATCTAGTGTCTTTGCTAGTTTATTTATCTCTTTGTTTTCCATTGTCATGAGTTTCATTTTCTAAGGAAAAAGCGTGAAATTTATAGTTGTTAATACATTGATATGTACTATGATGTTAGAATTTTGTTTGAAGCTTATTTCTTTATGCCATGATTTAATCAATTGATGATTGAATTTTGTAACAGAACTACATATATAATGTATTATTTCAGAAGCATATCATGATCAATAAAGGAATTCTTAAAAAGTAGTAGTGTCCATATATCATAGTATTCCTAAATATTATATATTGCTTCATTGTCAGAAAGTAATTAACCAGTCATAATAGACTAAAGATTGGGCGAAAAAAAAAAAGGTTTCTATGAAATTTTATAACATCTTGAATTTTTTTTCTGGACTATCGCACCCACAAAATAAATAAATAAATAAATAAAGATTAGGGGTCAATTATGAGAATTTTCTTTTTAATTTTTAAAAATTTTGAAAAAATTGAGATACACCCTCTTCTCCATATAAAATAATCTTTAGTAATTAAACAAATGTGTTCTTCAAAAAACAAATTATTAAGTACGTAAGTTACTCCCATTAATATGGAAATACAAAAGTTGTCTAACTCCTCAAATACTAAGTAATTCATTCATTCACCATCTGCCAAGGTCCTTTAAATCAATTGTCAACACTTCGATTTCTCACCAAGAAAATGGAGAAGCTTACTAGTGTTGTGGTTATATTTNTAACAGGCATATCGTTTCCATCCATCGTAATGCTAAATGAAGGGAAGCGCTGTCCATTGGGCAATGCCAATCCTGCAAAACCATCGACTGCGCTGTCCTCATGTGGTTCTCTCCGCATTGCAGTTTGCTGAAGCTGTAATGCATATTCCAAGTCCCAGACCACATCATCCATGGTGGGGCGGTCAGCACCGAATTCTTGTAAACATTTCTCTGCCGTCTCAATAAATCTTCTTTGGGAGTTTGGATCAATCTGACCCTTGAGTGAAGGATCAACAATCTCTTCAAGCGACCCTTCCTTCTTGCAGAGCATTGCCCATTCAGCCAAATTCACTTGCTTCCCGGAAAGCATGGCATTAATTGCTGGCCGTGCACATAGCACCTCGAGAAGAACCACTCCAAATGCATACACATCAGATTTTTCCGTCAACTGTTGGGACCTAATATACTCAGGATCGAGATAACCAAACGTGCCTTTGACAATTGTGCTGACATGGGTGTCATCAAGAGGACCTGTTTTCGAAAGGCCAAAGTCGGCAACTTTAGCAACATAATGTTCATCAAGCAAGATATTAGTGGACTTGACATCACGATGTATTATTCCCCCAGCTGAACCTTTGTGGAGGTATTGAAGACCCCTTGCTGCACCAATGCATATCTCAAGCCTCTGCTTCCAAGACAAACGAGGCACATCTGAGGCATAAAGATGATCCTTCAAAGTCCCCTTTTCCATGAACTCATAGACAAGTATCATCTCAGACCTCTCCTCACAATACCCAATCAAGGAAACAAGATGGCGGTGGCGAATTTTGGAAAGAACCATGATTTCCGTTTGGAATTCTGGGAAGCCTTGGTTTGACCCTGGCTCACTCCGTTTCACAGCAATTTTCTGGCCATTTCTGAAAGTTCCCCTATAGACATTCCCAAAGCCACCCTTACCAATCAGCAACCTCGTGTCGAAGTTGTTTGTCGCAGATACGATTTCAGCAAGAGGTACCTTCAATGCGAGATTAAAATTAGGCAGAGTGGAGCCATTTATGGTTCTCTCAGTAGCCCTGCTGTGCGTACTCCCTACTCCAAACACAGGTATTGGTGACCAGTCCGAGTTTTCAACCGGCTTTTGCTTCCTGCATTTGAAAACCAAAAAGAATCCAACTGCCAAAATGCAGATTAGAACCAACCCTCCTAGCACCGAAACAACTACAAGAAGAACATGTTTGTTTTTGGGCCCACTCACTGTAGGAACTGAACCTGACGTCTCCAGTATCTCCATTATTTCTAGCCCATTCAGATAGGCATTTCTTTGAGGAGAATCATCCCTAGGGCCTATACTGATATTCATAGTTCCCGAATCATCAGAATCAACCACAAATTTGTAATAGAATGGAATATTTAAAAGGCTAACATACTCGTAGGAATCGATTACCTTACTGAACCTACTATAAATATAAAGATTGAATCTTAGAACATTAGCTGTTGTCCCAACAATGTCACAGAAGTGAACACGAACGAGGTGTCTAGCATTCCTACGCACATTAAAACCCCAGGTTATGTTGAAAATATCAGCTTGGCTTGTAGAATTGATATCCATCATTTGCGCAGTCTGGTAGACAATAGGAGGAGCAGTATACTGACTGGCATAAGCCGGGTTGTAGCTAGGGCTACTGGATTGGTCTACATGCTTTGCCTTGTCTGGATTATAGATGTAGTCAGTGTCCGGTACCCAGTTTCTCAATAGCGTGTCGTTTTCCGGTGTGACTTTAGGGCCTCCAACATTTATCCTGTAAATGGTGTGTAAAGCATTAGACACCACACCCTTGTAATCATTGGTGCTTCCTGCAGCAGTAACATGTCGGGCTGTATCATTGGCCAGATCGTCAGGGGCAAGGAAGACTTCCATGGCATTTATAAATGCAAACGATGATCCCCGAGGAACAAAATACACTTCGAATTTGCCACGATCGGGTATTCTAAGTAAGAATTCCTCTGTTATAGGAGAGTCGCTACTGTTTTTGCCAGTGAAATTAAGCAACAGTGAGAACCCAGAAGTCCAGACGTCAAAAAGCGCTGTGGAGAGATTTGTTGGAGTACTTGGGGAGGAGAAAGCAAAGAAATGGAGGCGAACAAAATAAATACCCTTGGTGTCAATATCGAACTCATACGAAGCGTTGTGCAAAAAAACTCTTGCTGTTTTATACAGAGGTGATGCAGTTGAAGACAGGTTGCTCTCAATCGCGACTCTGTTATGACTCGTAAAGGAAATGGAATTGGAAGTCGAGTCACTGGAATTTAAATCCCCGATGAAATTCCGTTGGCCATTGTAGACGTTGGTAGTAGAGCCACAATTGATGAAATACTTATCTGGGAGAGAGTAATCTGCCATGGATAGAAACTGGAGGGATGAGAACTGGAGGAGAAAAAAAAGAAGGGCAAACATAGGTGTATGGAGTTGGTGGAACCTAAGCTTTTCCATGGAAAATGTGGAAAGTTGCTTGCTTTCACTCGGAGGAAAGCTTATCTGAGAATTCTGGACCTTGAGGTTGAACAAGTTGGAAGGAGAGGTTCAGAATTGGCCTTTGTGGAGGACTTCGCAGTTGAAATATGGACCATCATAATTTTCCAATATAGACAAGTCTGCATCAATTTATAAACCAATGATTTAAATACCCTTTATATTTAATAAAATGTTTACATACAGTTGAGGACAGTTTCGGTTTTTTCAGAGCGTAAATCAAGTAATTCAAACGTTGAAAGCTTTGAACTTTCCAAGATATATGAATGTCTCTTGCAATTGGATAGGGTATAGTTTTTGAAATTCCCAACGTCCATGTCAACCACGAAATTGTTTACAAATTTACTTGAACAAATTGATTAGATTTCAATCTTATAATTATATAATAAATCAAATACTTAATGTAAATAAATAAACTTGCATGACACAACGATTGGTTTCGAAGGGAAACTCTTTAAAGGTAAAATCCCACGGGGCAGCCAAACCTAGGAAAGTCAATTTTATTGTTTAAAAATCAATTACAAGTAATTCTCAATTACAAAACCTTTGCAACTTGACTCTCTTACTTGTCCTGACAAATGACTCATTTGTCTTCTATCGCAGTAGTAGCCAGAACCTTTGGCGATCTTCAAACTATTGACTTCCCTCCTGGAACTCCAGTGGCTGAAATCCAATCAACGATCCTTCACACTTGAAGTACGATCACATACAATGAGAGATCACAAATATGAAAATTCACTAAGAAATTTTCTCACCAAAATATGTACTAGAAAGTTCTTTAGAAAATATGTAGATCTGAATCTCTACAGATCCTAACCAATAAGATCTCTTAAATAAACAAGCTAGAAAGAGTTCTGGTTGAATTAGGATTCTACTGATGGATAGAATCTGTCGCGAGAACGTCTCCTGACGAATTGCTGACATTTCGCGATAACTCTCTTCTGTAGTGATTTATCTGTATTCAACTTCGGGTCTTGATAATTGCAGACTCTTATAGATTTGAAATTCATGTAACTGACTTATCTAAACAACCTTATAAATTTCTAGATAAACTCAATATTGTTAAAGATAAAGTCATCTCTTATTTTACATTCATCCAAAGTTAATCAAATAATGATAAAATAAACTTTATCATTTAGTTATCTAATCCTAACCAATTTTTGTCTCTACAATCTCTCCGTTTGGCGGATTGATGACAAAATTAACTTGATGAATGTAGTGTATACCTAAGACAAAAACAACCAGCGGACCAAGATCTCGTGAAAAAAATCTTAATACAGTAATGAGAAGAAATGACATAGAACATTCTTTGAAATTAGTCTCAATAATAATCAAAGGTTAGACGTAATGTAAACTTACAAAAAAAGTGTTCTAGTCATCATCAATAACCATGTTCAACACTTAGTTCTCCCCCTCAATATTCTGCTACTCCCCCTTTTTATTTTCAGCAAATTCATTAAACTCCCACTTACTCAAACTCCCCCTAAATTTCACAATATCAAAATATGCTCTTCCAATATTTCCCCCTTTTGTCACTATTCTGACAAGATATAAAATATAATAAATATCACTTATGTGTGCCAAGATGAAGACACTAAGAAAGACATGATGAACAACTCCCATGTATCTCAACTTTTCATGGATTAAATGCACCTAATGTATTAGCATGAATGTATGTCAAACAATGAGCAAATGATTGAGACAACTTGGTTGAGACAAAAAATCAAACACTTGGTGGGCATTCCATGAAAACAGAATGACAAAGGCCAAGAACCCACTCAAAAATCGTCCTTAATACATGCAAACAAGACTCAAAAGGAGCAATCCAGCCATTATCAAGTCAATCCAAAGTCAAATCCAAGCCAACACGTCGCATAATCAAACTTTCCATAGAATATTTTAAAAAAATCAATTCGAGCCCTTGAGAATGAAAATTTCGAACACCATAGAAGACTTACCTTGATTAGGAAGTGGAAAATAATAGGATATGATTTGCCTCTGAATCTGAAAGTTTAGGAAGAGATAGAGGTTTGAAGGAGTGTGAGGCTGGGCTCAAGAGAAATAGAGATAGAGGGAGGTGAGTGAGGTCTCGTGTAGATAGCAGAAAATAAGAGATGGGGGGAAGGGGGGTCTAGACGTGGGTTTGGTAAAAACCTAAAAAAAAAAAAAACTTTTAAGTCACATAAGTGACTTGGGCCTATGTGCGTGCCATAAGTCATAGAGTCCCACTGGGACATTAGCTAATATTTCAGAGACCAATTCCTAGACTTAGGTAAATACCCATTTTAACAAAAGAAATTTATATTTATATTTTTGTATTTAATTTATACAAACCAAAATAAATAGAGATTAGAAAAAAATAAAAATAACAAAAAAAGTGAATTTATATATATATATAAATAAGCAATTGGGCAAGTAACATGCTTAGATGAATCTTAGTTCAAACATAGTGTAACTCACAAAACAAATTCAATAGAGTACACCCTCTTATTTGCAACAATTACTATGGATGTTCACTCCTCATAAGATCATCAATGTCAAAGTTTATATGAGTGTGTGAGTGAGTATACTTATACCATAACATTTTTATTAACTCTTTTTTTCAATATATTTTTGATACCTTTATTCATGAATGATTGCTTTTTATCGATGCTCACAAGCATTTGTTGCTTTACCTTAAAAGTCAAACTTTATGCTAGGGCCTAGATACATGAGCATCTCCTCCAAACACTAGTTTGTACACCCCCTTTTTGTGTTCATGTTTGTTGCTCATCTTTTTCCGTAATGATTAGAGCAACGATTTTTTCTGTAAGAACTTAAGGTGGTAGATCCGTGTTGGGTGTTTGTTTTTTCCGCAATGAATTAACACTGACTTTTTCTATATGGATAAACTCTTTGTGTTTGGAAAGATGAGAGCTCTTTATTGATGTACAGGTTCAACTAGTATTAGTCAATTTAAGGTATGAATTCCCTCTTTGATGAGCATCTCTTTAAATAATGTGAACTTTAATTATAAAATACATACATATAAGTTCCTCACTGTGCATTGAAAATGAATTTTGCCAAGATAATCTATAGGGTTAGTATGCACAAAGTGAATCGCACAAAATAGAGAGATGCATAGGTTCAAAATTTTATTAAGTGAGAACACAAATGTTCAAACTTTGACATATCAAGCATGCACTTTCCTTAAAGAAAAGCTTTGAACTAAACTAGAAAAAAATTTTATATTATATTTTTTATTTAAAACTGAAAAACAGAAACATAAAAGCAAAACAGAAAAATAAAATGTATGTCCTAGACTTAATGCAATAATATAAAGAATGCAAGAACATGCAAGTAGTCCTATCAATTAATGTGACATGGCATCTTCTTTGACCACCCACTTTGCTTTAAATTTTGGTCTATTCTTTTTATCAACATCACTTTGTATGATTTTTTCTTTATTTTGAAAGCAAAATCTGCTAGTTCACCAAGTTTGAGACTTAAAAAATTGATTTATTGACTCATATCACAAACTTGATTCTCGAGACTCTATCCTTTCCTTTTTGGATTTCTCTCACCTCCATTTTTCTTCATTTTATTCAAGTTAAAGCAATTTGGTCTTATATAACCAACAACACCACAATAATGACAAGTAGGAATAAATTTACCATGAGATTTTTTGAATAAAGGTTCAGCATGATTTTGAAAACTCTTACATTGACTTCCTTTGACAAAAACAATACCTTAGGAAGTTGTGGCAGAGGATGACAAGACCAGTTTTTCTTTCCCTTTTGAAGTCATGTACCCTAGGCCAGTTCTATCACTACTCATCTTTTGAACACTCAACATCTCTTCTAATTTTTGTGTTGCTGTTTTTCCTTAAACCTTTTCTAATTCCTGTTCTAGTGCAATTTTTTTATCCCTTAATCTTGCTATTTCAATATCAGAAATTTTTAATGCCTTAGACATGTTATTTTTCTCACTCACCATATTAGTGAATTTCTTGTACAGCTTCTTGTTGAGTTTCTTTAATTTGATCGCTTCTTCACACACATCATTGTGAGCTTCCTGTAAACTCAGTTCTTGATCACCATCAACAAGTGATACATCCGAATCACTCTAATCACAACTACTTTCAGATTTTGTTAGTGTAATTTCAGGAAAATCATTCACAATAGTAGGAAAAGCTATAAAAGATTTTTCATCATTAGATGATGAGGTTGAATATTCAGAATTTGAAGTGTCACTAAGTGTGACATTCAATACTTTTCTTTTATTTTTCATAAAGTTTAGACATTCAACTCTTATGTGACCATATCCTAAGCATTCATGGCACTTAAGTTTATCATTTTTTTCAAATTTATCTTTATTTCAATTTTTAGATTCATTTATCTTTGTAGAAAATTCCTTACCTCAATTTTGTTTTCCATTAGCTTTCTTGTAAAACAATAATTTTCTGAATATCCTTATAATGAGATCTATATCATCATTGAAGTGTCGCGGGGCATACAATGACGACGACATGATCTACAAGAGCACAGATCACACTTGGATGAGTGAACCACGCTCTGATGCCAATTGAAATTCCCAACGTACCTCTGTCAACCACAAAATTGTCTACCAATTTACTTAAACAAATTAGTTAGATCTCAATCTTATAATTATATAATAAATCAAATACTTAACATAAATAAATAAACTTGCATGATACAATGATTGGTTTCGAAGGGAAACCCTTTAAATAACTCTTTAAAGGTAAAACCCTACGGGGCAGCCAAACCCAGAAAAGTCAATTTTATTGTTTAAACTTCAATTACAAGTAATTCTCAATTACAAAACCTTTGTAACTTGACTCTCTTACTTGTCCAGACAAATGACCTATTTGTCTTATACTGCAGTAGCGGGCAAAACCTCTCGCGATCTTCAAACTATTGACTTCCCTCCTGGAACTCTAGTGGCTGAAATCCAATCAACGATCCTTCACACTTGAAGCACGATCACACACAATGAGAGATCACAAATATGAAAGTTCACTAAGGAATTTTTTTCACCAAAATATGCACAAGAAAGTGCTCTAGAAAATATGTAGATCTGAATATCTACAAATCCTAACTAATATGATCTCTTAAATAAACAAGTTAGAAAGAGTTCCAGTTGAACTAGGATTCTACTGACGGATAGAATATGTCGCGAGAATGTCTCCTAACGAATTGCTGACATTTCGCGATAACTCTCTTCTGCAATGATTTATCTGTATTCAACTTCGGGTCTTGATAATTGCAGACTCTTATGGATTCAAAATTCATGTAACTGACTTATCTAAACAATCTTATAAATTTCTAGATAAAGTCAATGTTGTTAAAGATAAAATCATCTCTTATTTTACATTCATTCTAACCAATTTTTGCCTCTACAGTTTTGGCATTAATTCGAGTTGATTTAGGTGATGTTGCCGCACACTCACTGTGTTAGGACTTGGAATGTGGGAAGGACATGATTGCGAGAGAGAAGGGGTAAAATCATCATTTGGACTTTTAAGTGGACCATTTCAAACTTTTGAAAAGTAGAAGTATGACGTGCCATCAGGTTCATTCGTTTTAGTAGATCAGAAGATTATTTATTTAGAGAATTGTTACATACACAAAAAGATGATATAAAATAAATTCATAAACTGATGTGGTTTCATGGAATCCGTTAGATCTGCTTTATAATAAAGGTAACTTTACAATCTAACGTACCATATCAAGTTCCATCAGTTTGTGGGTTTATTTATGTGTAATCTCTTTGTGGCTAAAGTATTTTCCATTTATTTATAGTTTCATCATATAATCAAGTATGATTAGAAAAAAAATATCTTCTATGGCATGTGTAGTGTGTACACAACTAGTAGTGTCTTCGCAAAAAAAAAAAACTAGCAGTGTCGGATTCAGGAATTTTTTGAGGAGTTTAATTTTTTTTGATATTATATACAGTTATTTTTATGTATTTTTTACGCATTCTATTGATGTAATTGGCTAAAATCTTTATTTTATATTAAAAAAGTGAAATGACTAATTACATTAATAGAATACATAAAAAAATATTCTAAAATAACTGCACATAGATCTTTTGTTTTTTTAATGTGTGAGATGTTTATATAAAATTAAAAAATTATAAAAATATAAGTACATATAAAATTTTATCTCAATAATTTGCTATACACACATAGAAATAAAATTCTAGAAAACACAAATTAATATATATTTTAAATTTTTAAGGATAATGTTTCTTGGAATAATATTAATCCATTAATATTTTTGTGACATATTTAGAATTTATTTTATTTATAAAAATTATCAAGTGATCTTTTAGAAGCTCATATGTCATTATGGTAGGTAAGCTAGTTTATCAAGTTTCATACAAAATTTAGATATTTTCGTGTCACATTAAACATACGATGGTATAATTGAGACTTTAAATAAATTATTTTCTTGCTTAATGAAATCTAGATGATTAAACCTCTTAATTATTTTTCATATAAATCATCAATCTTAAATAATTTTTTTTTTTTATATTTTCACTTTGAGTTCTATATTAAGAATTATAATATTGTATAACAAAAAAACTTTGGGATCCGGATGAATAAGTTTATTATTTTTCTTAAACTTACTTTTAATTTAAGTTAGTGAGGTCACATTTTAAAAATATATAATATATAGAAATTATACAAAATTCTAGATAGGTACGTCATAAAGTTGTATAAATTAATTTTCAATTTTCAATAAATGGTATTTAGAATTCAGGGCTTTTAAGGAACAGGAATTAAGGCTTTATTGGGGGTTTAGGTCTATCGGTGTTGGATCAAATTATACCCGTCGGCAAAAAAGAGTTGGGGAAGAGAAAAATAACATAAAATAAAAATAAAATCTGATTTTGATTTTGATTTTGGAAGGAGTCGCGAAAACTTCATGTTTTTTGAGGTGGGTGGGGGTACAACGCGTTAACGTACTCAAGGGGACAGAATATAAATGGAAAGATTAATATTACATACAGTCGTGAAATGTGTAAATACAATCGTTTTGAAAAAAAGTAAGATTTATAATTAAAAAGTTTTTTTTTTCATGTGAGTCCCATATTAATTTATATTTTTCAAATAGATTGCGCGACACTTGCACAACCACGACTGTAAATATTATTTCTCAAATGGAAAATGCAACTCTTTTAGCCGGTGGTTTTGTTGGAAGTTATTATTGAATATTATTGAATATCTTTTATTTGTTATTATTTTTATTTAATAATTAAGTAAATATTTTTTTAATAATATTGTGAATTTTCTTCTAAAAAAAACTTAAAAGTGTTAAAAATATATATAATAAAAAAAATACAAAAATAACTAACGGTTACTCCAAACATAGCTGTAGAGCCACCCGAAGCCAATTGGCATAAGTTTTGTTCGGAAATATTATAAAAGCTTCGGGACTCCCTAACCACAAAATATCAAGGAAATTGTGTTGCAAATCGATTAAGAAACTTTAGCGCAGCGGGTAAAATTGTTTTCTTTCTCCTCCATTTCGCAGCTCTCAGTTGGACTGTCTCACTATGCATAAATCTAAAGATCAAAACTTTTTTTTACATCAGCAGTTTTTATAGTCATAATCGACTTGTATTTTGCTTTCTTTCTTAGATCCATGGTGATAGTTATACTTGTTTTCCTATACTTTGAAGCTGAAAAGGATAGAAAATGAAATATAGTATAAAAGAAGATAGAGAAAAAGAGGAAAAGAGAAATTTAAAGCCTACGTATTTGCTTTCTCAATCATCACTGAATACAAGGTATATATCCCTATTCATATAAAAATTACATTGCGATAAGATATAGTAAATATCTTAAATATTATAAAAATCAAATCAAAGTGATTTGATAATTTTAAAAATCAAATTAAATTTTTTATTTGATATTATCTTCAATAGAAGAACAGGAAAGCTTTCAAGACTCTCAAACTAATTTGAAACTCTCAAATTAATTAAAGAAAAATGCTTTAGTTATAAACAGGTCTGATAGAAGAGAAGTGTTAACAAAAAATGACAATCGTGGTTGAGTCCACATCAACTTTACATGTACATAACTAAATTGATACACGACCCAAAATACAAAAAAAAACTAGTACTTCACAAAGGCAACACCTAAACGAAGTTTGTAGTGGTAGTGTAGAGGCTAAAGAAACTTAAATAGCATTATATGGTATCATTGATCAATTCTCATTTGGGAGAAAACATCTTTCGTTTTAAAGGAGGAGCCATCATCCGACATAACAGCAATATCATCGCTCTTAATGGATGTGTTAATCGAAGGAAACCGCCCAACATTCTGTGATGAAAATGCAACTGAAACATAGATTGTACATGCTTTTAGATTGTACATGCTTTCCTCGTGTGGTTCTATCCACACTGCAATTTGCTGAAGCTGTAATCCATATTCCAGGTCCCACAACACATCCACCATTGCAGGGCCAATCATCACCGCATTCTTGTAAACATCTCTCTGCCGTCTCAATAAACTTTCTTTGGGAGTTTAGATACATCTGACCCTCGAGTGAAGGATCAACAATCTCTTCAAGCGACCCTTCCTTCTTGCATAACATTGCCCATTCCGCCAAATTCACCTGCTTTCTTGAAAAGCGTGGAATCAATTGCTAGTCTTGCACATAACACCACGAGAAGAACAATTCCAAATGTGTATACATCAGATTTTTCTGTCAACTATTGGGACCCGATATACTCTGGATCAAGATAATCATTAATCGTGCCTTTAAGAACTGTGCTGACATGGGTCTCATCAAGAGAACCTACTTTTGAAAGGCCAAAATCAGCAACTTTAGCAACAAAATGTTCATCAAGCAAGATATTCGTGGACTTGACATCACGGTGTATGATTCCCCCATCTGAACCTTTGTGGAGGTATTGAAGACCCTTTGCTGCACCAATGCAAATTTCAAGCCTTTACTTCCAAGACAAATGAGCCACATTTGAGGCATAAAGATGGTCATTTAGAGTCCCCTTTTCGATGAACTCAGAGACAAATATCATTTCAGACCTCTCTTCACAATACTTAATCAAGGAAACAAGATGACGGTGGCCAATTTTGGAAAGAACCATGATCTCCGTTCGGAATTCTGGGAAGCCTTGGTTTGACCCTGGTTAACTCCGTTTCATAGCAACTTTTGTGCCAATCCCGAGAGTTCCCCTATAGACATTCCCAAAGCCACCCTTACCAATCAGCAAATTTGAGTTGAAGTTGTTGGTCGCAAATTGTATTTCAGCAAGAGGTCCCTTGAACTTGAGATTCAAATTAGGTATGCTTCCCTTCTCCCTTGAGTGAGAACTCCCTCCTCCATATACAGGAAGTGGTGACCATTTTGAAGTTTCTACGGGCTTTGGATTCCCGCATTTGTAAACCAAAACGAGGATGGAACTAAAGATGCTGACTGGAACTAAAGAATTGAACCTAGTACAAGAAAGATATGTTTGTTCTTGTGCACGCTCACTGTAGGAATTGAACCTAATTTCTCCTGTATCTCCATTATTTCTACTCCATTCAGATAGGCATTTGTTTTAGGAGAATAATTCTTGGAGCCTATACTGATATTCATCGTTTCAGAACCATCAGAATTGACCACAAAGTTGAGGAAGAAAGGGACAGTCATGTCATAAAAGTCATTTGAATCAACCTTCCAACTAAATTTACTATAAATATTAAGATTGAAGGAGAGAACAGCTTGAGTTATAGCAGCATTGTCGCAAAAGTGAACTCGAACGAGGTGTCTAGCCCTCCTATGCACATGAAAGGCCAGGTTACGTTGAAAAACTCAGATCACTAGAACTGTTATCTATCTCTTTTGCTTTCTGGTAGACAATAACAGGAGCAGTATACTGACTGGCATAACCTAGCTTGTAACTAGGGCTACTTGGGTAGGATACATCCTTTTCCTTGTCTAAATTAGAGATGCAGTTGATGTCCGGAATGTTGAAAACCACTTAAGTGTGAAACCAAGAAGTCCAAAACAGCTGCTCTGCACCGTCCAGCCTTCCATCGTCCTATATTGTTGCAGGTTGCACATAGCTGCTGCAAGTCCCAAGTCCTCATTTGTCAACAATATTGGTTTGCATTTAGTAAAACTTGTCCTAACTATAAAAGACAAGCTATGATATCTAAATTTGGTGGGGAAGAGAATAGAGAGATAGAGAGATTTATATTGAGTGTTTGTAATTTTGTATAAACACGTTGAATATAGTGAATTTCTACTACAGTGGACATAGGTAAGTTTTTGAACTACTTAAATATTGTCTCTATATTATTGATATGTTTTTCGGGCAGTTTTGGGCACAACATTCAGTATCAAAGCTTTTAGTTCGCACTGTTTATAAATCAAGTTGATCGAAATCAACTTTGACAACTCCAAGACATTTCTCATGTCAAGACGAATCCGTTACCTCAAATAGAATTGCAAATGGGCTTCAGAGGAGCTGCATGCACCTCGAGAACCCTCGGACAGGAGTCCAAAAAGAGGAACGCTGACGATGCCGAGGTTGTTGAGGGTCGTGAATCAATGAGAGAAGCTTCATTTACTAGCACAAGTAGTGCTGACAGCATCGATGGTGGTCGGGTTTTGGTGAGGGACAGAGTCTTTACGTTGGCCTCTGGACCCAGCACTAGCAGGATAGGCTCTG
This sequence comes from Carya cathayensis, assembly GCA_011037825.1. NCBI lineage: Eukaryota > Viridiplantae > Streptophyta > Magnoliopsida > Fagales > Juglandaceae > Carya > Carya cathayensis. The sequence continues at coordinate 87,680 of QGSO01000285.1, read as the reverse complement.
GCCATTAGCAATATATATATATATATATATATATATATATATCTCTTTCAGAGATTTCCTCTGCTTCTTTCTCTTGTGTCATACTGCAATTTCTAAATTATGTATTGTTGGAATCACAGCTTTAGACTAGGCATTTATGGTTTTAATTTGAAATTATGTACCGATATAGATTCTTGAATATTTTTTGTAGCGAACGTTTAGACACTCTCTTAGTATGTGAATATTATCTTGTGTGCTGATTAATGTGCTTTTTAGTCTTTAGAAATGGGTCATTATGCTGAACTTGAACCCAAAACGCAGTTCTCGAATAGAGAGCTAAGAGCAAAATTATGACAGTTAAAAACTATTAATAATATAATATAAATCACCATTTATTTATTTCACAAAAACATGAGGCAATAAGGGTGGTAAATAACAGTTTTGTAAGGTATTTTGAAGTGTAGGACTCATTTAGATAGTGAGATGAGATGAGATGAGTTGAAATAGTTTATGAATAGTAGTGAGATTGTTGAGTTGGGATGAGATCAGTAGTTTTTTGTACATTTTGCGTATTTAAATTAGAAAGTGAGATGAGTTGAGATGGTATGTAAATAGTAGTTAAATTGTTAAGTTGAAATGAGATGAGATGATTTTTTAAAATTGTATATTTAGATTAAGAAATAAGATGAGATGAGATAGTTTTGTATTAGGAAGTGATTTTAAAATAAATGTTTAGATAATAAAGAGTCTCTCAGGAAGAGTTAAAACTATCCCATATCTAAATCCAAATGAACCTAACAGTAGTTATACAAACAAGGCCTAATACTTGAAAGGAAAGGCTCATTCAGCAGCGGAACTAAGAGCATTGGCATTGGATTGGCTATCCTAATCTTCAAAATTTGAAGAATATGTAACTTTTTATTTTTTAGCTAATCACTTAACTTTTAAAACCTACATTGGATTAGCTATCACATTCTCTATAATAATAAAATATTATTATTTTATAAATTTTTATTTTTTTATTACTTTTTTATTTTTTTTTTCTAATGTGATATAACCTCCAATATCATATTCCTTTTCATATTCATAATCAAACAATCTATAATATAATAATCTTATATGTATATAGATGACAAAATCTCATATGTAAAAAAAAATTCCATATGTACACAATCCATAATAATCCCATTTCTATAATATAATAAACTCAAAATATAATAAAATAACATGAGAAAATAACCCCCCACCAGCATATAATAAAATAACAACTCAACATTTATATGTGACAACTTAATGCTGCCCAAAATAACAACCCAACTTGTGTGCATCGGGAACATCAGATTTTTGACAATATTCTAACTCCAACAACACTTGTGTGTATCTACATGCATAATTACAGCCCAACAGCCCTACAAAATAACAGTATCTCTAACATAAAGTCTGTCCAACAGCCCTACATAACAGTCCAACAAAATGCCACAAAATAGTTAGCAATAGTTGCTGCCCAGCCACATGTATTTAACACCACATGTGGCTGCCCAGTTACTAAAACCAATTGTGTTTCTATTAACAAAATAATATTAAGTAGATAATAACATGTTGAAACAAAGATGGCTACACATCTTCAAAATCAAAAGATGAAGATGGAGGTGGAGATGGAGGTGTAGATGTAGATGAAAATCGCTTCCGTGATTCCTCGAAGATCTCTTTTTGAATATTCAAGAAGTACTCTTGCTGCATTCTATTCATCCCAGCAAGATCTAATTTCATTAACTTCATATCGATCTTCGTTTTTAACATATCATTCTTCCTCTTTTTCTCCACTAGTAAAGCCATTGCCACAGAATTACTCTTGCCAATCTCTTGTCTTCTCTCAGAAATGTATATGGCTCTATCATTTCTCATGCCATTTAAGGCCTCAGCAAATTCAGCATCACAAGCTTCTCTAGCCTTCCTCTTTCTCTCACTTTCTTTCGCAACCTTCTTGCCTGGAGGTCTCTCTAAAATGACTTCTACGTTGTCATCTAAAGTGTCGTCTCCTAGTGGAGTCGAGTTCGCAATGGCAGTGCGTTTCCCATGTGGTTTCCTCCTCGTTGACAATATGGAAACGTGCTGCTGCCATTTTGGTTGGTGTCTTAATAGACACCAACAATGTTCCATGTTGTATGTGGCCTTCTCAGTCTCTCTATACAAGATTTTGGCTCTTTCAATCTAAATATGCGAATGTAGTGAGAATGTGATAATAAAATTTCAGTAAAATAATTCTTGAATCAAATTTAGTTAGAAACTCATACCTTGTCCTGCTCTGTTGCACCACTTGGATGCAATGATTCTACTTGGGCCAAAGCAGCATAAAACTTATTTGTGCATTTTTGGATCACCGACCATCGATTGGTCAATGACTCTCCAGAACGATTTGCCATGCTAGGCTTTTTATACTCATTGTAATAATCACTAATTCTCTCCCACATTTGTGAATATTTTTGATCAGTCCCCCGGATAGCATCCACACTAATATTGAGCCAAGCTGACACGAGGAGATTGTCCTCCTCTACGGTGAAAGACACACCTCGTTGTGTTTTCTTACTTGGTGGCCTTTTTTCACCTGCCAATTGTGTTGCTTGGAGTCCAACATTATCATGGCTGCTAGTCATCAAGGTACTAGAGATTCCTTGTTCACCACTTTGCAACAGAGTGGTAAAAAAGGGATCTTCATCAAATGTGGTGTCCATCCTTGATTCAAATAATCATGTACAAAATCAGGACTAGACTCATAATTACAAAATAACTGCTCAGTACATAAAGTGTTGTCCAAAGTTTAATACTAAATAACATACCTATCAAAGAGGCCTAGCTTCTTGGAGAAAGAGGCCTTCAGGACAACTCTTAGATTGGAACAATATGAAAGATGGTCCCAATACGTCTATGGTGATTACCTATCAAAAGAGAGTGATTACCTACCAATAATGATAAGATGAATTAAGATAAAACATTTATGTATCAACACTAAGCACTCTGTTCATTTTTTAATATTGATGTTCTTCATTCTCATTCTGGCCATAATACTCAACCCAATAAATGAACACCACTTCAAGCTCTAAAGTCCCAACCTAGGCCTCTGAGCTCAAACCAGTAACCGTTCGTTTTCAAATTCAATTGATCATTCAAAATTTCAAATCTCAAATCTTTCAGCAGTAAACTCAATTATTCCTATTTATTTTGACTTTTTAAAAAATGCCGTTTCAATGGCTTGAGGAGATTATTTGCACCCATATATCTACACATGAAACAACCATAGATGAGCCATCTCTCAAGACTGAAATCGGCCCAATAACATAGGCAGCATTCAATTCAATCAATTAGATAGTCAAAACCAGCATTCAAACAAGGGTGTTAGGTGTTCTTCTTTACTTGTATCAGATGCACAACATGTTTAAAGTGGTGATAAGATTTTTAAGGCTGGAAAGGGTTGGTTTTGCCTACTTAAGATGTAAATGAGCTTTGTATAGGGGTAGATTTTATTTTTCCTTATGTTACTAAAACAAATAATTACAAATTACAAATTCCTCAAGCTAGTTCAATCATCCAGTCATGTTGTGGCACTGTGGCAAGAATTTCAGGTCATGTTTAACGACATGAAGCTGATGCTATCACCAAGATAAGCCCTTAAGAAAATTAATATTTAGAATATAAATAAAGTAACCGAAAGTCATCATATGTGCCAATATGTTCCCAATAAAATACTTGGTACAGTTTCATGTATTGAATCATTGATTACAATTTAAGCCAGAAACATATATATGAGAGCAAGTGAGGAACTCATATAAAGTTCCGAAGTACAATACTAAAACAGGTTTAGCTAGACTTGAACCTCCCCAAGTTGGACATTATCCTTGGGTGCCCTTAAACGAGTTGTTCCTCTTAAACGAAAACTGCCTCCAATTCTCTGTGCCCACATAATGATAATAATATAAGCTTACCCATGTGATATTGATTTCTAGTTCAAAGGGATTACTTAGACCAGATTCAGATTACCTATTGTAAAAAACTCAAAAACAGAGTACCCATTGTAATCCGGTGCTCTCTTAGCATATTCAGAAAATATATATATTCACATCAGAAAAAGGAACAGCATTTGAACCTCCAATACACAGGATCGCAGATGACAATGTGCAAAATATCACCAAACAAATGAAGACTGAGCGAGACCAAAAAAATCCAAAAGATGGGTATACGAAATGTGTATGCCTTAACTAATAAAACCAGAGTAAAATGCCACCAAAGAAATCCCAACATCATCTTGAAAATCAAACACAAACAACAAAATCAAGATGAAAGAATCCATGTTAGGGTTTCAGATTTTACTGTGTTGTTGGGCGATCGGCGTTGGAGTGAAGCCGTGGCAGTGCCGTGCTCGAGAGAAGAAAGTGAAAAATGAAAGAGGAGCTGCGTGAGAGAAAGAGAGAAGAAGAACAGGAAAAAAAAATAGAAGGGAGAAAGAAGGGAGAGACACGGGAGAGGGAAGAAGAAAAGAGAGAAGAAAAAAAAATGGAAAAAGAAGAGATGTGATACGCGGGAGGGAAGAGGAAGGAAGAGAACCGCGGGAGAGAGTGCCGAAATAATAAACAATGCCTTTGAACGTGCTACAGGACTTTTCAAAGATGAAAAAAGAGATGAAAATACTGTAGCTTAAAATTGATATGAAAAGCCTTTAACCAATCCGATGTAGGGCCTTTATTGAAGAAGTTGGTCAAATATGAAGATGAAAAGTAACTTGAATAAACCGATGCCACTGCTCTAAGATTGCTCTTTCAAGAGTAGAAAAATAGAAAAACAAAAAACAAAACATCAAAGGCATTTTCACTCTGTTGGCCCAAAATTTCAAAGTTATTAATCACCAGTTCTACGTTTTTGGAGGTAAATTCTGACCTAATCATTAAAGTAAAAAACTTGACATAAACGTGCAAGGCGTAACAGATCCACACGATTCTGAGCAACAAAAAGTCATCAATGGCAGATTTACTGAAAACTTGAAGACCTCAGCAATGGAAATAACCAACAATATCATTTTTATGCAGTATCTCTACAAATAAGATTTTTCTTCCCAATGGAAATAACCCAGGCCAATTGAAGTCTCAACAAATTCAGACAATACTACTTGGAAACCTCAATGACTCCACAGACTTTAGAGTCGTCAGCTGTTGTCTGTCTCAATAGTTTCCAACATACAGAGTTTGCTGTGCGTGATAGTTTTGGCTCCATATTCAAAAGCTTTATTGGGTGTTGAAGATGATGCTAGATGAGTAGAGGAAGGAGAAGCCCAATAAACAAGTGGGGTGTTGAATGTTGAGGTTTAGAAAGTTGATTTTTTTTGGTTTGCAGCTCAACCAATGAATCTATTATCGCTCTCTTATTGATTATCAATTGTTCCTATTTCTGCTACCCTTTGTAGAGTCAGTGAAATTGAGGATTGAGAGAAAGGGCAAGAGAGAATCATGTTCTCTGGCTCCCTCTTTAGGTATTCTATAGGTTGAGAGCACTGCAGGGAACCTTTTCCAGCAGTTGAAAAATAAATTCTAATCACACTTCTATTCAACAGTAAATTATGAAAAATTCTGTATACTATACTACGATCCTACTTGCATCCCACTAAGTAAGATGTGGCACATCTATCACCATTAAATGTTCATTTATTGCATGCTTCTTTATCATTAAATAGTGATAAATGTGTCATATCATATATAGTAAGATGCAAGTAAAATAGTGATGTAGTGTATAACATTGTCCGTAAATTATATATATGAAAGAGGGAATTGGTAACTTACTAAGAAATATAACAGATTTTTACAATTTTTTTTTAAAGAGGAAATAAAATACAAAACGAGAGAGTGGAAGTCCCAACACTTCCAAAGGAACGTTACCGTCCATGATCCAAAGTCAAGCAAAAAGCTATCAGCAATATTGAGGAAATCAACTAGGATCTCCTAAAACATGTTCGAATCAGAGGCACTGCTAGCAAGACCCAAAATACAAAATTGACTTCGCAAAGGCATACCTAACAAACTTGTAATGGCTAAAGTAACTTAAAAGTTGCGTTATTACTAGACCAGAAAGACCAAGTTTCATTATCTGGCGTCATCGATTTTCATCTGGGTAAAAACATCACATGCTTTAACGTAGGAACCATCATCCATCATAACAGGCATATCGTTTCCATCCATTGTCATGCTAAATGAAGGGAAACGCTGTCCATTGGGCAATGCCAATCCTGCAAAACCATCGACTGCGCTGTCCTCATGTGGTTCTCTCCGCATTGCAGTTTGCTGAAGCTGTAATGCATATTCCAAGTCCCAGACCACATCATCCATGGTGAGGCGGTCAGCACCGAATTCTTGTAAACATTTCTCTGCCGTCTCAATAAATCTTCTTTGGGAGTTTGTATCAATCTGACCCTTGAGTGAAGGATCAACAATCTCTTCAAGCGACCCTTCCTTCTTGCAGAGCATTTCCCATTCAGCCAAATTCACTTGCTTCCCGGAAAGCATGGCATTAATTGCTGGCCGTGCACACAGCACCTCGAGAAGAACCACTCCAAATGCATACACATCAGATTTTTCCGTCAACTGTTGGGACCTAATATACTCAGGATCGAGATAACCAAACGTGCCTTTGACAATTGTGCTGACATGGGTGTCATCAAGAGGACCTGTTTTCGAAAGGCCAAAGTCGGCAACTTTAGCAACATAATGTTCACCAAGCAAGATATTAGTGGACTTGACATCACGATGTATTATTCCCCCAGCTGAACCTTTGTGGAGGTATTGAAGACCCCTTGCTGCACCAATGCATATCTCAAGCCTCTGCTTCCAAGACAAACGAGGCACATCTGAGGCATAAAGACGATCCTTCAAAGTCCCTTTTTCCATGAACTCATAGACAAGTATCATCTCAGACCTCTCCTCACAATACCCAATCAAGGAAACAAGATGGCGGTGGCGAATTTTGGAAAGAACCATGATTTCCGTTTGGAATTCTGGGAAGCCTTGGTTTGACCCTGGCTCACTCCGTTTCACAGCAATTTTCTGGCCATTTCTGAAAGTTCCCCTATAGACATTCCCAAAGCCACCCTTACCAATCAGCAACCTCGTGTGGAAGTTGTTTGTCGCAGATACGATTTCAGCAAGAGGTACCTTCAATGCGAGATTAAAATTAGGCAGAGTGGAGCCATTTATGGTTCTCTCAGTAGCCCTGCTGTGCGTACTCCCTACTCCAAACACAGGTATTGGTGACCAGTCCGAGTTTTCAACCGGCTTTTGCTTCCTGCATTTGAAAACCAAAAAGAATCCAACTGCCAAAATGCAGATTAGAACCAACCCCCCTAGCACCGAAACAACTACAAGAAGAACATGTTTGTTTTTGGGCCCACTCACTGTAGGAACTGAACCTGACGTCTCCAGTATCTCCATTATTTCTAGCCCATTCAGAAGGCATTTCTTTCAGGAGAATCATCCCTAGGGCCTATACTGATATTCATAGTTCCCGAATCATCAGAATCAACCACAAATTTGTCATAGAATGGAATATTTGAAAGGCCAACATACTCGAAGGAATCGATTACCTGACTGAACCTACTATAAATATAAAGATTGAATCTTAGAACATTAGCTGTTGTCCCAACAATGTCACAGAAGTGAACACGAACGAGGTGTCTAGCATTCCTACGCACATTAAAACCCCAGGTTATGTTGAAAATATCAGCTTGGCTTGTAGAATTGATATCCATCATTTGCGCAGTCTGGTAGACAATAGCAGGAGCAGTATACTGACTGGCATAAGCTGGGTCGTAGCTAGGTCTACTGGATTGGTCTGCATGCTTTGCCTTGTCTGGATTATATATGTAGCCGGTGTCCGGAACCTAGTTTCTCAATAGCGTGTCGTTTTCCGGTGTGACTTTAGGGCCTCCAACATTTATCCTGTAAATGGTGTGTAAAGCCTTAGACACCACACCCTTGTAATCATTGGTGCTTCCTGCAGCAGTAACATGTCGGGCTGTGTCATTGATCAGATCGTCAGGGGCAAGGAAGACTTCCATGGCATTTATAAATGCAAACGATGATCCCCGAGGAACAAAATACACTTCGAATTTGCCACGATCGGGTATTCTAAGTAAGAATTCCTCTGTTATAGGAGAGTCGCTACTGTTTTTGCCAGTGAAATTAAGCAACAGTGAGAACCCAGAAGTCCAGACGTCAAAAAGCGCTGTGGAGAGATTTGTTGGAGTACTTGGGGAGGAGAAAGCAAAGAAATGGAGGCGAACAAAATAAGTACCATTAGTGTCGATATCGAACTCAAATGAAGCGTTGTGCAAAAAAACTCTTGCTGTTTGATACAGAGGTGATGCAGTTGAAGACAGGTTGCTCTCAATCGCGACTCTGTTCTGACCCGTAAAGGAAATGGAATTGGAAGTCGAGTCACTGGAATTCAAATCCCCGATGAAATTCCGTTGGCCGTTGTAGACGTTTGTAGCGGAGCCGCAATTGATGAAATACCTATCTGGGAGAGAGTAATCTGCCATGGACAGAAACTGGAGGGATGAGAACTGGAGGAGAAAAAAAAGAAGGGCAAACAGAGGTGTATGGAATTGGTGGAACCTAAGCTTTTCCATGGAAACTGTGGAAAAAAGTCGCTTGCTTTCACTCGGAGCAAAGCTTATCAGAGAATTCTGGACCTTGAGGTTGAACAAGCTAGAAGGAGAGGTTCAGAATTGGCCTTTATGGAGGACTTCGCAGTTGAAATATGGACCATCATAATTTTCCAATATAGACAAGTCTGCATCAATTTATAATTCAATGATTTAAATATCCTTTATATTTAATAAACTGTTTACATACAGTAGAGGACAGTTTCGGTTTTTTAAGACTGTAAATCTAGAAATTGAAACGTTGAACTTTCCAAGATATATGAATGTCTCTAGCACTTGGAAAAGGTATAGTTTTTGGCATTAATTCGGGTGGACCAGTTTGGGTGCCCCACTCACCAGCCTCCTGATTGCTCCGTTTACTCCCAACAAAGAAAGAAATTTTGGGATATGAGAGTCTGAGACCAAGCATTCCAAAGCATATCTGTGCAACTGAAACACAGATAGAGCACGAGGGCGAACAGCAAAACCCCAAAAGTATCTAAATAGTTTGCCATCAGGACGTGGGGAAAACCTAAAAATTATTTTCTGTGACTGAAAAATGCCTGGATCTTCAGCAGTATCAGTGTCATCGAATTTGAGCTAGTTTGGATATTATAATATTATAAAAATATATAATTATTAATTATTATTTAATTATTTATATTTATTAATATTTAATATTTAATTATTATTTTTTATTATATTTTCATTACTATTCATAAAATATATATGAAATAACCGCACTTCTCAATTGCAATTTCCGCGCACACACGGTGTTAGTACTTGGAAAGTGGGAAGGAAATGATTGCGCGAGACTAGGGGGGCAAAATCATCGTTTGGACTTTTAAGTGGACCATTTGAAACCTTTCAAAAATAGAAGTATGACGAGCCCATCCGGTTCATTCTTTTTGGTACATATCAATCATGCAGGTATTGGTGGATTAGAAGATTATTTATTTCACATTTTACGCATGATGCCACTTTTTTTTAGTTTATCTATAGTTTCATCGTATAATCAAGTAGGATTAGGAAAAAAAAATATCTTCTATGGTATGTGAAGTGAGGTGTATACACAACTAGCAGCGTCGGATTCAGGAATTTTTTGAGTGAGAAAAATATCTTTTATGTGCGATATTATATCAAGTCATTTTTACGTATTTCTTATACATTCTATTGATATAATTAGTCAAAAAATTTATTTTATATTAAAAAAGTGATATGGCCAATTATATTAGGGAAGTACATAAAAAATATATAAAATTAGCTATACATAAATTTTTTATTTTTTTAATGTGTGAGGTGTTTATATAAAATTAAAAAATTATAAAAATATAAATACATAAAAAATTTTATCTCAATAATTTGCTTTATACACGTAAAAATAAAATTCTAAAACACACAACTTAATATATATTTTAAAATTTTGAGAATAATATTTCATGGAATAATATTAATCCTTTATTATTTTTGCAATGACATATTTAGAATTTATTTTCTTTGTAAAAACTATCAAGTGATCTTTTAGAAGCTTATATGTCATTCTAGTGGGTAAATTAGTTTATTAAGTTTTATGTAAAATTTAGATATTTTCGTGTCACATTAAGCATACGATGGAATAATTGAGACTTTAAATAAATTCTTTTCTTGCTCAATAAAGTCTAGATGATTAAACCTCTTAACTATTTTTCATATAAATTATCAATTTTAAATAATTTTTCTTGTATATTTACTATGGATTCCATATTAAGAATTATAATGTTGTATAACAAAAAAACTTTGAAATTAATATTAATAAGTTTAATATTTTTTCTAAATTTATTTTTAATTTAATTTTAGTGAGACCACATTTTAAAAAATAGATAATATATATAAATTATACAAAATTCTAAAACTATAGGGAAAAAAAATTATAGAAATACATTTCTAAATATATTGAAATTTTAAAAAATTTTAAAAAATATATAAAGATTGTAAATTTTTGAGAAGCCATTTTTTATATTTATAGAATTATATATAAAATATAGGATATATTTTAAAATTTTTGAGGGCCTAGTCCTAACGTAGGTCCCCGGCGGACAACTAGGATTAGAAAATGAGTTTAATTTTATCCTTCTCACGTCGAATAAAACAATCTAATTCAATGAGAATCGTACCGTATAGATACGTCTTAAAGTTGCATAAATGATTTTTCAATCTTCGTGATTATCGATCTATCGATCATTTGAATATTATTTATGGTGGTTTTTATTGATAAATGGTATTTAGAATTCAGGGTTTTAAAGGAATAGGTATATGGGGGGTTTTGATTTTGATTTTGGAATGAGTCACGAAAACTTCGTGTTTTTTGAGATGGGTGGGGGTACGAGTACGACGCGTTAACGTACTCAAGGGGACAGAAGATAAATGCAAAATGGTACTCTTTCCTGGTGGTTCGGAGTAATTATTGAAATTTTTTTTATTTTTATTTAATAATTAAATAAATATTATTTTAATAATTTTGGAAATTTTTTTATAAAAAAAAAAAAAAATCTTTATAATAAGCGTCTATGCATTTGCTACAGTAATGAACAGCACAATGACATTCCGTTTCCATGTTTCATGTTTTTCTGATTGTGCAATCTAAATTTGTATTTTTTTTTACTTGAAAGATGGATTGTGTCAGTGATGTATTTTATATGATTTCCGCCGGTTGCATTGATACTAAATCCATTCTGCTACAGTGTTTTCATTTAATTTGTTTTCCAATTTTACCCTTAGTTATATTTAAAAATTGTAAGCTGTTTGGCACTGAAATTACTCTTTCCTTTAGTTGCTCAGTACATGCGTATAGATAATTACAATTTGTCATATATCATAAATATTTTAATCAGTGGTCAGTCCAGTGACTGTCAGTTCACTTTTGTCCATTTTCAATGCATGATTACATTTATTCTTTGCATCCGTCAGTTCACTTTTGTCCTTTCCAATGCATGGTAACAGTTATTCTTTGCAGTTGTTTCCGTCAGTTCACTTTTGTCCCTTTCCAATGCATGGTTCTTTGTCCATCATCAGTGCATGCATGCAGGTAACGTGTCAGCCATACTCTTGCATGTAACAACAGAATGATCATAACTTTCTTAATTACCACCTATGATCTGCACATATACGTACGTAAAGTCCCGAGTACACAAACAAGCTGATCACATACAACATGTTACGGCAAATTTAAATATGAGACAATTGACTTAACTCCCACCTCTCAAACATGCGTTGGCCTGCATGGACAAGAAGATCATCTAATAACTTAAGAACGAATTTTTGGTGTTCCAATCAATCATCATTCTAGCAATTGATTCCACACAGCTCTTGATCACTGATGATTATTAAATAAATCAGTACTAAAAATTCATGAATCTAGCTAATAAATAAAAAATCAAAACCCAATCTAGCTAATAAAAAATTCAAAACCGACTAAAAAATTATCATAGAGTTCACTTTTGTCCCTTTCCAATGCATGGTTCTTTGTCCATCATCAGTGCATGCATGCAGCTAACGTGTCAGCCATGCTCCTGCATGTAACAACAGAATGATCATAACTTTCTTAATTACCACCTATGATCTGCACATATACGTACATAAACTCCCGAGTACACAAACAAGCTGATCACATACAACATGTTACGGCAAATTTAAATATGAGAATTGACTTAACTACCACAGTACTAAAAATTCATGAATCTAGCTAATAAATAAAAAATCAAAACCCAATCTAGCTAATAAAAAAATCAAAACCGACTAAAAAATTATCATAGAAAAATGATAATTAAATCTGTCATGACATTCTTTCAACACTTCTTACACAAGTAAAATTAGATCTGTCAGATTAAAACCTAAATAAATCAAACATGAATCTAGCTAACAAACTCAGTATTAAAAAATCATGAATCTAACTAATAAATAAAAAAATTAAAAACCCAATCTACCTAATAAAAGGTGTTCCCTACTGAAGAAGGAAAAAAAAAGACATAAATGTCAGTCATCCTTTCAGTCCACTAAAAATACATCGCTGATCAGTATTGATTTAAATAAAGATCGTTTCAGCAGTGGTTTTGCAGGGTGATTGGACATCCTGGAGGATTGAGGAGAACAGAGCACTTTAAAAGGGTCTTTATGAGTCATTTGTGGTTCGCTGCTAGCTTGTTTCGTGTAGTTGGTTTGGTGTTTTCTTTAGAGGTACATATTTCCTTAAGTGTGTTATTTCTTGGTTCTTCTCCCTTCTCTATAGACCACTGCAGTACTTATTGTTTTCTGTTTATTTTTCTTGTGAATTTTTTTCAAGTCTTGTTGGTTGGGGACTTTCAGAGTTCTACACATTTCTAGTTTTTATCTTTGTAAGTATATAGTGTGGTTTACTTTGTTATCTTTAATACTCTTGTGTATTCTTACAGTTTGTGGGTCAAAGTGTGGACTGTGCATGAACTGTGTTTCAAATTACTCTTATACTCTTATTATAAACAAGGAAGTTTACATTTTTTTTATAGGTATAAATAAGGAAGTTTAAACACACTGTTAAACACACAGTATCTTATTTCTACTCATGAGAAGTATCATAATATATGTTTCTTAATTCTTATGCATCTAAATATATAAAAACTTTTAAAAATTAACTTTTTAATTTTTTTAGATATATCTCCCCATAATTAGTGATCTGTTCAGCTATATATAGGGCTATAGCTAGGTTTAAGATCATGATCAAGATACTAGAAATAGAAAATATAAAGGGACGGTCCTTAAAAGGAAGATGATGAAAGCTGGTACCTTAAGCCAAGAGGGTACGTTGCTTCTGTATCCGGTTGCTAAAATAATGGCGTCAAAGTTTTCTTTTTTCCCATCAACAAATTCTACGGTATAACCTTTTAGCCTCTTAATGCCTGGAAATACCTACACCAACACACAGTGACAGGGTTAGATAAACTAAATTTATAAGGGTGTATTCGAACCACAAATATATATAATATTCGAATGAAAAAAAAAATCTGATGCGCCCATAATTAAAGTGGAACAGAAATACACAAACGTGGGCAAAAGTTTGTCAATTCATTCAATAATTAAAAAAAGCAGTATGCCATCAACAAATGCGTATCTAGGTACAATTAGGTTAAGATTTATAGACCAAGTACGCCTTTTCTAATTAATAGTAGCCTAAGAAATTTTACATCCTGAACTTACTAATTAACAGTGGCCTAGGAAATTCTAATTAACAGTGGCCTAAGAAATTTCCAATCCCATTCAAACCTCTGGATATAGCCACCTGTTTAACAGATAAGAGATGCCTTTTAAAGTGGATACAATCAGTTGGCATGCAAAGCATGATATTACTTTACTTGATTAGCTCAAAAACTATCTGCCAAGTACACTAAAAATTTTATTCTATTAATATAACCTTCAAACAATAATTGGGAAATAGAGGTAGGATATGTTTTAAACTTTGACTTGTGGTATCATGAACTTGTTGAAACTCCATTTCACAGCAGAATCTAGATACTATGGCACAAGCCTCAACAGCTATAAAAAGTGGTGAATCTCGTTCTCATTCATGATTTCATCACTGCTGCTCTTCATGTTTGATTTGATAAGTCGTCAAAGGTTGGATGAGAGGGAAACATTGGTCTACTATGCATGACAGCAAGATGATAATTTAAAACTTCAAAATTATCAAGAAGATGAGGAAAAAAACTGTTTATTCAGATTTTCTGGAATTTTTGTTCAGAACCTCAGACTAACCCAAAGCTTATGTTATAAATTGCTCGGGAAAACTTATTTCACTTTCCTGTTGTTCAAAGATTCCTACTCCGTTCACATTTCCGCCAACAACCTCTTGCATCTATGTGTGAGAAAAAACTTAGATTCATATCTCAATGAGCTATTTTGCTAATAAATCATGAATAAGACAGACACAGAAACAGAGAAACAAGTTTCCAAGTCTTTTATTGAAATAACTTTACATTATTTGATTGACCACCTCTCCCTCGACTTTTATTGCAAAAGAAAGTCCCCATATCCCATTGCATCCCTCGCAAATAATTTGCTGACCATTGCTTACAAGCTAATCGAATAATGGCAAATTAACAAAATAAGAAAGAGAAATGAGAAAGAGGTAATTTTGTGGTGTGTTTTTAATACCTGAGAGAAAGTGGAGGAAAAGGCGACGAGGAAAGTAGCGGCGGCCCAGAGGAAGGCACCAAGGGCAATGACGTGGGCACGATTGTGGCAGGTAGCCAGGTAGGCGGCAGCTGGGTAGCAAGAGGCCTGTACAATGGACCTAAAAAGTGTGAGGGAGCCGAGACCCGTGGGATCGGTGTGCAAAGCCGCACCCACCTCTCTGTAAACACCCGGCAGCAAAGACTCTTCGGCCCCCTCCATGATCCCCGCCAGATTCACAAGAATCAGAGTCCACATCTCCGCCTTCATCTCTTCCTCTCTTCTGGGTTAGCACTCACAACAACATGTTTATTTCCTTCCACTGTTCCTATATCGAGTTTGGTGTTGTACTAGGAAGTTTTCTACGGGTTTTTACGAGCGACCATGAGGAAGGAGTCAACGTGAGGCGCTTAGACAAGTGGCTTGGATTCAAAGTGGGAAGGGCAAGATAATAAGAAAGGCCGGGCTTGGTACGTGTTCGATCATCGATGGGTGGTGGGGTTGTGCCGTTGGGATGGCGTAATGTGGTGGGCTTGCTTTGGAGATCCAACGCACAGTGGAGGCACACGGATCCAACAAGATCCAAATGGAGAGTTGAAGATCTAAAGGGAGAAAGGGAGATCTATGTGGGGGAGTGATTGGTGAGGCCATGGGGGAGCGATTGGTGAGGCCATGGGGGAGCGATCGAGGAGAGAGAGAGGGAGGGGGGGCTCGTGGTGGAAGTGAGGTGAGGTGACGGTTGGCTGCGGCGGTGGCCTTTGACGGAAGGAGAAGGTACGGTGGGGGAGAGGAATCGGGAGGAGAGAGGAAGAGAGAGATAGAGAGAGAAGGGGCCGGCCGAGTGACAACGGAAGGAGAGAGGGAAGAAGAGATAGGGGAAAAGTAGGGTTTGTGTGTTTTAATCTAGGTCGTTGGTTTGAAGATTTTTAGATATAATCCAACGATCAGGATTTTACACACTTACAAATAATTAACTAAATAATAAAATGAAATAGAAAACAATAAGAATAATATTTTATTAAAATTAATCATCTTAATCATGAAATAAAATGATAAGTTTTATGCATTAGACTATGCTATATTTTGAACTAATATTTTTATCTTTTAATCTATAAAACCATGTAATTATTATACTCTACTTAACTACCATTATCCCAAATATTTGTTAGATTTCACTTTTTTTCCATATGCTTTAAATTATTGATTGAAATCAAATTTTTTGGAAATACATACTATTTTTTAAAATAATTATTTCATTAAACTAGATAAACGTGCATTGGCTTAGAGGCTAAGCACCCTCACTCTACACGGGCTGGGCCCTTACACACACACCCTCAGCCCAACAGAACAAAACATTGAATTAATTTTTTAATATAATTTTTTGTATTGAATTTTGAAAAAATTGAATTATTTTTTTTATGTTTTGTCTGGAGTTTGAGAAAGTTGTAATAATTATTAAAGATCAGATGAAAAATTACAAAATTAAAATTTTAAAATTGAAAAATATTTTTATTCGAATGATATTTGGATAAGATGAGATATAATCAGATAATTTTAAAAACTATTTTTATTATAAAAAATTTTCATAAAATTATTATTCAAATACGTTCAAAAAATGATAAACTTTATGATTATTCAAAAAACCAAAATTTATATTGTGATGATAAAACCAAAGAAGGAGGAGTTTGAAATAAATAAATTAGGAAAAAAGGAGGCTTAGTTTAGATAATGAAATGGCTATGTGCAAGGCACATATGACCTGTGAATATAGGACCTGGGTTGCAAACTTTTGATAAACTCAGCAATATCACAATTCTTGATTATTTCCCGAATACCAACAGAAGATAGAGATACAGATGGGTATGTCAAGTTTTTTGCAATAATACTCTTGACTAATAAATCATTAATCGCCGCCCTTAAAATTCATAAAAACAAATACAGCATAAGAAATAAAAATACGGAGATTTCAATATACTTTAGGACCACAAATTTCTTTATCGTCTTCACAAGGACGAAATGGGTCTTTCTTCTCATCAAATGATTTGAACAACCATTGGAGTACTCAGGGGATGAGCCTTGTCCATGTAAAAGTTCTTCAAGATCGTTTTAACATTAAATTCACTACTCTTCAGGAGTTGTACTCTTCTGGAGTTCTTGTAAATCACATAGTTAGTGGAGAAGTCATCAATATTAATTCGCGAATCTCCATATTCAACAAAAACGGTAGCCGCGTTTTTAGACCGGACAAGCACCGCATGATTTTTATAGCTCTTCTGGAGCTGTCAGGCGCCGCAAGGCTATGATGGTACATCTCTTGTCTCTTGTAGAGAGATGCTTCACGAGGGACGCCATGAAGCAATAGAGATGCTTCGTCCTTCCTTTCATAATTTTCTCTATAAAAAAAATATTCAGCTCATCTTCATTCGCATCCCATCTTCTTTACTTTTCTGTAATTAGTCTACATTCTTACTCTGCAATCTCTCTCTGCATTCTTACTCTATAATGGCCCAGCAATCTTCTCGTAACCAATACATGAGGTATTCTACACCTTCTTCACCAGTTGTTTCTGCTTCTACTATTGGTACTATAGTGCAATACAATAATGATCTGACTAATAAGTCAGATATTGAAGCTATCTACGAACTTGTAAATCTCGGTATCCATTACTCATTAACTATTTTCGTATTTTCTCAGCCACTAAAATCTAAACCTTATGATTTTAACAAACTCAATGAGAAAATTTCTATCCTTTAGCAACTTATTCAGGAGTCTCACACGAAGATAGAAGCAATAAAGCAAAAGAATAGGAAATTAAAATCCTTGCTTAAGTCTTCTTTTCGATTGCCTACTCCTTTAGATAGAGATGCCATGCAAATTATTGAAGAACAAGATCGTTTAAAGAATGAGGCGAAGAGCCTCAAATTTCTGTAATTTTGTTTCGAGATAATAAAATAATATTTCACAAATATTCATATTGTGTTTCTATCTTCTGGTAGATATTCTGTGTACTCCATTTTATTTCTCATTTAATAATACACATTTATCTCCCCTTTGAAAGCGAAAGAGTTTCTGATTTACATTTCAAATATGTTCATTTCTTCTGATCTCTTTAGGAGTTTCAACAAGATTTAAATCATCAATCACAATGAATATGATTATTAATATGGAATAACAGTAGAAGTATTACAAAGGAAGAGAAGGAAGATGCTAAGAAAAAATGACTGCGCAGATGAGGGTTGCATTCACTTCTACGTTTAAAGTGAAAACTAACAGATCTAAAGGAATAGATATAAATCTGTCAATACACAACAAAAATACATGTTCAAATTTCTAGGATCTACACTAAAACATCTAGATTTGTTGGTATTTGAGAAAAACAAAAATAAAAAATATAGCTTTGTAAGAGAGTAAAGTTAGGGTTTTTACGTGCGACGAATGCCTTATTCACCAGAGGGAGCTTGCGACATGAAGGAAAGATGTCGTCGAACTGAGCGGCTGCGCACGAGAGAGAGAGAGAGAGAGAGAGAGAGAGAGAGAGAGAGAGAGATGAGCGAGAGGGAGACAGTAGAGTGAGAATGAGAGAGAAAGAGAAAACGGAAGTAATAAGCTGGAGGGCCTTACCGTTCGGTGGTCCAGGGAGTGGCTGCAATCGTGTCTTGTGGCCGTTCAGGGTTAGGGTCCACAGAGGGAACTCGGGCATGAAGGAGAAGGAGAAGGAAGAAAAATGAAGAGAAGAGAAGAAAAATAGAAGAGGGAAGAAGTGAGGTGCGGCGCAGCGGGGAGAGAGGGCACGCGATGAAGCCCTAGGGCTTTTCCTAAACGACGCTGTTTTTGGCTTAGGGGCTAAGCACCCCACACTCACACGGGCTGGGCCCTCACACACACACTTGGCCCAATAGAATAAAACACACACAAAATCAATAAAAGGCTCAATCCGAAAAACACACCCTCGGCCCAATAGAATAAAACACACACAAAATTAATAAAAGGCCCAATCTGAAAAAAAAAACCCACAAAAATAATTAACAAAATAATTATTTAAAATAATTATTCAATCTATGCTTTTTATAAGTTTCATTTTCATGGTATTTTTTCATTCCATGTGTTATTTTGTTATCTTCATTTTCTTTGTTATTTATTCATTTAGTTTTGGTCGTGTGGAACAGTATCCAACTTTTGGAAGAATCATTTGCTTCGTTAACATAATGAGAAGTGGTAAGATTGTGTTAATAAGTTATATAGCATTTGTTTTGAAATAGTAATATTAATTTTGTAAAAGTTAAGTTTGGAGACTATTTTTTGAAGATCATAGAAAACAACGAGCAAAGAATATCCCATATAAAGATTTACCAGAAGAGAAAAAGGAAGAACTCCGTAGAAAACGGAGAGAAAGATATGCTAAAAAAAAGGCATCTAGCAGCAATTCAATCCAGTTAACAGATTCAGCTTCATTTGGTGGTGATCAACTGACTACATCAATTGATGAACCTTCAAATGATGATGTCCAACATATAAACATCATTCAAGACTTTACAGTTCTACAAAATGTGTTAAAGAAATAACGAATTTTCCATCCAGATGTTGACATGGATGAATTGATTTCATCTCATGAAGTATGTGTTCCTCCTGGTATTAACGTCTGTGTGGTTGATTCAGAGGCAACTTCATCATTAAACAATGTGACAGATCATTCTAATTGTCCGAGTGATTCTATGGAGTTTCTGACACGTAAATCACGAAATACATCCATAGATGAAACAACCGCCTCTGATCAGCTTTTGATTCAACAGGTTCTCCTGAAATTATTTTGTCCTCTTTCTTATTCAAACTTCCTTATATTTTTTTTCATTGAAATTTGGAAACATTCTATTCAAATAAGCTCCATGTGTTGTTCGGGAACAATCAAGTTTTGAAACAAGTATACCGCCACCTTGTAGGGGTAAGAAACAAGTATAATTACATTATTCATTCTTTTAATTCCATTGTCAACTCTTGCCACTCTTCCAGTAGTGTCCTCCTTGGTCAGATCATTCAAAGAACAATCGATAAGTTTACACCTATTGTCTTATATTCATTTTTGAACTCAATAGGTGGGAGGCATCACCGCTCTGCTGGACTTAGACAATTATTACAAGCCGTGCCATCTTAAGCATATTCTTTGCCATATGTGCCTTGTTGCAGACATTGTAAAGCAAAGAGATTCTATCATGAAACAAACGGATTTTGTTGTGCTGATGGGACAATTTCTTTGGCCACAAATGCTGTTCCTGATCAACTTTATGATCTTTTTACCTCCAACACAGATGAATCTGCACATTTTAAGACCTATATTCGGACTTATAATAACAAGTTCGCGTTTACATCTTTTGGAGTTAAATTTGATAGAAATCTTTGCAGACGGAATAGAGGAATTTATACCTTTCGAACTCAGGGACAGATCTATCACTATATCAATGATTTGATCCCTTTAAATCGTCGTCCTTCTTATCTCCAATTGTATTTCTATGATACGGAGCATGAATTAGAAAATCGCATTTCTGATTCAGACAGAATGAATCTATCAATTATAGCTCAACTCATCGATATTCTTCGCATCAATCCATATTCTGTGTTTTTCCGGTCTCTTGGTGATTTGCCAAATTTGGAAAATCAAGTAATCCATATAAGATCAGATGCTGGTCTAGATCAACGTGTATTCAATGCCCCGACATCTTCACAAGTTGCAGCAATATGGGTTGAAAATGAAGATGCAGATCAGCTAGGAGGACGAAACATTTGTGTCTTTAGCCATTCTAGTGGAAGTCATATAGTTCAATATTATTTTGGTTGTTATGATCCACTTCAATATCCTTTTTTATTTCCTCTTGGTGATACTAGTTGGCATCAAGGCATTGAAAGGGTCAATAGAGGAAGCACATTAACATGTAATGAAACAACTCGATCAATAGATCCTCACCAATCAATGTCAGCAGAAGAATTACTGACAAGAGAATAGCGAGGTTATAATGTAATCTTAATCTTCCTATTTTATACTTAGTTTGTAGATGTCCAATTTTGTGACATTTCATTCCTCTATAATTTTTGCAGCATTAAACAGAAAAAGAAAGGATCCAATTGTTTCGTGCCGTGAATATTATTGCTACAAGTTACAAATCAGAGAAAACGTCAGATCAATTTTGTTATTGTCTGGTCGCCTATTGCAACAATTTGTTGTTGATATGTATGTTAAGATCGAGACGTCAAGATTAGATTATTTCCGCAGCAAACAACAACATATTCGATCTAAGTTATATCAAGGTATTGTTGATACCATTACACTTGGGGAAACTGATGCTTCTAATGTTGGAAAACGGATTATTCTGCCTTCGTCATTTATTGGGGGTCCAAGAGATATGCGAAAAAGATATATGGAAGCAATGGCTTTCGTTCAGCGTTATGGTAAACCAGACATTTTTTTAACAATGACGTGCAATCCAAACTGGCCAGAAATTTCAAATGAATTACGCCTGCTTGAGGAGAGTCAAAATCGGCCTGATTTGATTGCTCGGGTCTTTCATTCAAAATTAGAAGAATTAAAGGATCGATTATTTAAGCAGCAGATATTTGGAAAAGTCTCAGCATATGTTTATGTTATTGAGCATCAAAAAAGAGAGCTTCCACATGCGCATTTTTTAATTATATTACAGAGGGATTGGAAACTCTATGCGCCTGAATCTTTTGATGAGATTGTATCAGCAGAAATACCTGATAAAAATACAAATTTGCACTTGCATAATGCTATTATCAAGCATATGATGCATGGACCATGTGGAGTGTTGAATCCAACAAACGTTTGTATGAAAAAAAATGGTTGTTGCAAAAGCCAATATCCAAAAAATTTTGCATCAGGTACGACTGTTGGAAATGATTGCTTCCCAATATATAAGCGTTCTGACAATGGAATAACTGTCAAAGTGAGGCGCCATGATTTGGATAACCGTTGGGTCGTTCCATATAATCCGTATTTACTTGCAACATTTGACTGTCACATTTATGTCGAGATTTGTTCTACAATAAAAGCAGTCAAATATCTTTACAAGTACATTTACAAAGGGCATGATCGCGTTGCTTTCAATTTGGTTTCTGAACAAAACAATCAACAAATTGATGAAATTCAACAATTCCAATCTGTCCGATGGATTGCTCCACCTAAAGCTATGTGGAGAATATATAGCTTTATTATTAATGAAATGTACCCAGCAGTATATAGCTTACATTTACATCTTGAGGATCAACACCAAGTAACTTTTCGAGCAAATGAAGACTTAATCAATGTTCTCAACTCTGATCGGTCTGCAAAATCAATGTTAAAAGAATTTTTTGCATTAAACCGAGTGGATGAAAATGCCAGGACATTGTTGTACAAAGAATTTCCAGAATTTTATGTTTGGAACCAACAATACAAAGAGTGGACTCGTCGGAAAAAAAAAATTGTTATAGGTCGAATTGTTACAGCAAATCCATTTGAAGATGAGAGGTATTATCTGCGGATATTGTTAAATCATGTAAGAGGACCTTTGTCGTTCGAAGATCTTAGGACGGTTGATGGTGTTCTGGCTCCAACATTTCGTGAAGCAGCAACTATACATGGTTTGCTACAGAGAGACAGTAGCTTAGAAGATTGTTTACATGAAACATCTCTATATCAAATGCCATCCAGTTTGAGACGACTATTTGCAACTATTTTGGTTTATTGTAATCCAACCAATCCGAGAGAGCTTTGGGAACGTTTTGAGCAAGATATGTCACTTGATTTTAGATCAACTGAAGATTCTATGTTGAATGTAAGAATGCAAGTTTTGCGCTTAATCTCTTTTACACTTGAATCAATGGGGAAAGACATTAATTCGTTCCATCTTCTTGATGACGACATTTGTTTTGATGAAAACCAACTCGAATCTAGGGAAATCGATGATGAATTGGCTGTTGAAATTCCAGAAGAAGATATTGTTGCATCGAAGCCCTTAATAGTAAACAACGACATGTCTATAATTCAGTTTTGGAAAAGGTTTTTTCGAATGAAACTGCTACATTCTTTGTTGATGGCCCTGGTGGGACGGGAAAGACATTCTTGTACAAGGCACTTCTTGCCGCAGTAAGATCAAGAAAATTAGTCGCACTTGCTACTGCTTCTTTCGGTGTTGCTGCATCTACCCTTCCTGGAGGTCGAACAGCACACTCGCGCTTTAAGATTCCACTGGATATTGATGAACATAGCATGTGTTGTGTCAGTAAACAAAGTGCCCTCGCAAAGTTACTACGTGTGGCAAGGTTAATTATATGGGATGAAGCCCCTATGTCAAGAAAACAACATATTCAAGCATTAGATAAAATGCTGCGAGACATTAATGATTCAGAGTTAACATTCGGAGGAAAAGTTATCGTCTTTGGTGGAGATTTTCACCAGGTTTTACCTGTGGTTTTTAAAGGAACAAGACAAGAACATGTTGACGCCAGTTTGGTTTCTTCTTATTTGTGGCCTACATTGATAAAGTTTCATTTGACTGAAAATATGCGAGCAAGATTGGATCCAGTCTTTTCAGAATATGTGTTAGAATTGGGCAACGAAATGCCACCAATCATAGTTGATGAAACTATAAAAATTCCTGATGGCATGCTTGTTCCTTATGAAAATGACTGCACTTCTTTGGATCATTTAATAGATGCTGCTTTCCATGATATTCATGAATATTCGATAAATATTTCAGCTATGATGAATCGGGCCATATTAACATCAAAGAACAGTTATGTTGATGAAATAAATGCATTACTAATTCATAGATTTCCTGGTGAGCTTAAGCGATATTATAGCTTTGATGAAGCAATAGATGCATCTAAACAATCAGTTATGGAGGATTTTTTAACTACTCTAACCCCAAATGGACTTCCTCCTCATGAATTGTTACTGAAGATAAACTATCCTATCATGCTGCTTAGAAACATTAATCCTTCAGAAGGACTGTGTAATGGAACACGTCTAATTTGTCGAGCTTTTGATCGAAATGTCATTGATGCAGAGATCGTAGTTGGGCACCACAGCGGAAAAAGAGTATTTATTCCAAGGATCCCATTTTTACCAAATGTTGATGAAAATAGTGGTTTCCCATTCAAACGAACTCAGTTTCCTATCAGATTAAGTTTTGCAATGACTATAAATAAGTCACAAGGGCAAACATTGGATTTTGTTGGAATATATTTACCTCAATCTGTTTTCTCACATGGTCAATTATATGTGCCTTTATTAAGAGCTAAGACTGCATCTACAGTGAGAATTTTAATACGGCCAGTGTCTACTGAACGATCGGAGGAGAACTGTACAAAAAATATTGTCTATACGGAATTATTAAGATTAGCAAGTTCAGATTGATGCTAAATGGGTAATGACTCAATTGTATAATTTGAGTTTAATTACTTCAACAAAATTACGCATTTAATAGAATTTTCCTTTTTGTATGTTTAGTATTGTGTTTTTTAATTTATTACACTCTTCGATTCTCTTTGCAATCTTTTTTAATTTAGTGTTGGGTTTACTATACTTACACATTTAATATATTTGTATATGAACAACTTTAAAGATGCGGACGGTTTATACATCGATAAAAGACATCACTCTAAGTACAAGAGACTGGAAAATCAAAATGATTGTGGCAGAGAAGTCAGCCAAACGAGCAGGCCAACGTTCACCAGTGAAGTACCAAAACCTAATATTGATTGATCCAGAGGTATAGTATTTATTTGTATCTATTGTCTTTTATTTTTTTTAGTGTACTAAAAGCTGGTAAATGATTTAGTTATTTTTGCATTCTATCTATTAAGTTTTGTTTTTATTTTTATTTTTTTACTACTAATTTGTTGGGTCTTTTGATGTTTGATTTTTTAAATCTTTGGCTTCCTTATATAAATGTCAATGATGTTCTCTTAGTTTAGTTCTCTTCATGTAACACATTTAAAAACAAAAATTTTGCACATAACTCAAAACAATTTAAGATCAAACAAAATTATTATACTCAATTATTTATTACAAATTTTTTTTTTGTAAATTATTCGTTAGAATTTTTTATATTATACAGGGAAATCGACTACAAGCTACGATATTTGATAAAGATATCGAGTCACGAGAAGATACTTTGTACATTTTCCAGTCGTATTACATCAGTAATGCACATGTGAAGCCATTGGATCTAAGGTATATAATTGAAACACATGAATACCAATGGATTTTAAATGCTAAAACGACAATTGAGGAAGTTCCAAAGGATGAAGGACAGTTGGAGCCGCCAAAGTACCAATTCATTCCGTTCAATGAACTAGACGCTTATAAGAATTCAATTGCAGAAATAGTTAATTCACTCTTTATTTTTTAATATTTAATTATGAATATACTAAAAATTTAAATCTTATTTGTCAGATGTTTTAGCTGTTGCACTCCGTATCAAGCCATGTAGAGAGATAACTACAGCGCATGGACCAACAACTATTCAAGAGATATATCTTATTGATGAAGGGTACAAATATTTTTTGGGTAGTTCCCTCTTTTAGAATTATGTTTCAATTTTTATTTCTTGCATATTCTGCTAATTCTTTTTTTTATTCCAATTTTGTAGCTTAAACCCCATATGTTTAACTATGTGGGGTCAATTTGTGCAAGATGAATGCAAAAAAATCTTGGAAATAATTGAGACAAAGCCAGTTATACTTGCAGCAAAAATAAGAGTTGGTTCTTATAATGGTATTTTTAATAATTAACAATCTTATATTTTCTTTTAGATTGTATATGCTTGCATTAATTATGATGCCTATTTTTAATGAAGGATTATCTCTATCATCACATCCGAAAAGTAAATTTATGATCAATCCTGTTATTCCTGGGGCAACTTAATTGCAAGAGTGGTAATCGTCATAAATAAGTCATTATTTGTTTCATACCATTTGAATATTAAAATCTCTGTATTTTTATTTCTTATGTTGTATTTGTTTTTATGAATGTTAAGGGCGGCGATTAATGATTTATTACTCAAGAGTATTATTGCAAGAAACTTGACATACCCATCTGCATCTCTATCTTCTGTTAGTATTCGGGAAATAATCAAGAATTGTGATATTGCTGAGTTCATCAAAAGTTTGCAACCTATGGCGGTAAAATTCTATTCTTAGTAACAAATTCAAATATTTATTCAATCAATTCTTCTAAAAAATTATTTCTAATGTGATGCAGAAAACAAAATTTTGGATAAAGGCGAAGATAATTGTGGTTGATTTGCGTCAGATATTTTTTTACATGTCATGTATTGGCTGTAATAAAGGAACTGGATATGATTACAATGATACATTCCTTTGTTACCATTGCAAACACCAAAGCATTTCTCAACCACGGTATGTATCTTTTAAATTTTTGTTTGATAATTTATGTAATAGATTTAATATATAATTTTTATTGATTCTAACTTAAAATGATATTTCCATCAAATTTATAGCTGCCGAGCATATGTTGAACTCGATGATGGTACAGGAAGACTAAATGTTGTTATGTTTGGTGAAGTTGTAGAAGAAGCATTCGGTTGTTCGGCAGTTGAGCTTATGAATCATACTGGAGATGTACGTTTTCTTATTTTTCATTGGCTTTATTGTTGCGAGTAGAAAAGTCTATCTCAAAATTTTTAACATATTTAATACATTATCTATAAATACATTGAGGTTTATATTTAAAAAAACTATTAAAAGTAAATTATAACAAAAATCATTTAAATTGATTTTTATATCTTTGTCTATTATGTCAATTTTATTTTTATTTAAAACATGCATAGTAATTTAATTAAAAATATTGCATTCAAAAACTTGTGTTAATTTTGAAGATATAAATTTTCAACATATATAAGGTCTTTAAATTCTTATTAATCATGCAATTATAATTAAAAATTCCCTTTCCAGGAACATTATTTGTCATATATAGAAAATCTTGCGGCACAAGTTTCACAAAAAGAGTGGAAGATTCAACTTTTAGTGGACGTCGATCGACTCAACTAAAAGCAGTACAAGAATTTTAATGTTGTGTCTATTGATGCTGTAAAGGATGACACCAATGATGGATCAGAGTAAACACATCATAGGACTCATATTTTGAACTGATGTTTTTGTTAGCTTTGCATTAAACTTATCGCAGACAACTTTGCTAAAACTATCGATGTTATAAATATGTGTTGGATTATGTTATATTTTGAACTAATGTTTTTGTTAGGCTTGTATTAAATTTATCACATGCCTAACTTAGGCTTGGATTATGTTCATTAAACTAGATTAAACTAGATAAACGTGCCTTGTACGTTAATGTTACCTAGTATTAATAAAATGCGTCTAAAAAGAAACACAAAAACACAAAAACATCTAACGGAGTTCCAAGTGGTAGTTGTCGAGCCACCGAAGACAATTGGAATTCGTTTTCTTCATAAATATTATGAAAAGCTTTGCTATAAGTCTATATACCACATACTGTATATATTTTTAATTTTTAATTTTTAATTTTTAATTTTTTTAATTTATTAGTTTTATACTAATTAAATTGTTCTACTCATTATTTATATATTAAACATTTGATAAAAGAAAAAAATAAAAAAAATAAAAAAATACTTATCTGGGAGAGAATAATATGCCAAAAACAGAAACTGGAGGGACCAGAAATGGAGGTTAAAAACAAGGAGAAAACAGAAGCTTTTCCATGAAACTCGGACCTTGACCTTGAAGTGGAACTAACGTGGAAAGCTTGAAGGAGTGGTCCAGGATTGGTCTTCTGCATATTTTTCAGTTGAATTATGGATCGACAAGCCAGCTTAAAAAGCATTGACAAGTCCAAAGCTTCGAATTTTCCCAAAGCTTTAAATGTCTTCTGCAGTTGGAAGAGAGTAGTTTTACCATTGAACTCCGGTGGACCAATTTGGTAGGGTACAACTCAAAAAAAAGGAGTAACTTTCAAATTTGAGATCGAAAAATTTAATTGCAAGCATAATTGTATATCAAGCATAATTGTATATC
This sequence comes from Carya cathayensis, assembly GCA_011037825.1. Taxonomy (NCBI): domain Eukaryota; kingdom Viridiplantae; phylum Streptophyta; class Magnoliopsida; order Fagales; family Juglandaceae; genus Carya; species Carya cathayensis. Next base: position 59,776 of record QGSO01000285.1, on the reverse strand, counting down.
AACTAAGACGAGGTGAGGGAGGGAGAGAGAGAGAGAAAGAGGGAAAAGATAAAAATAAGTAAAGAATTTAGTGCATTTGAGTGTAGATGAAAATTTGATGCACCTCTTACGTGGCGAAATTTGATTGCCGGTGTTAAATTTAAATTTTCACCTGACCCGTTCCTAGCTTCTCCTATGGCAAAAACGAAATACAGGGGCTCCATCAGCTTAATCGGATTATTTCAGGGACACAGCAGATCTTTCTTTCAGGGATACAGCAGATCTTTCTTTCAGCCCAACTTGGAGTGGACTAAAAACCAAGTCGTGTACTGCCTCGGGCCCAGATCCAAAATAATATGCTTAGACGATTCAATGTACATCCCTTAGTTCCAAAATGAGTACTAAATTTTACTCTCTTTTTTTTTTTTTTTAATAAAAAGGTAAATTTAGGTCACATATGAATTTTTTTTTAATAATAGATTCCTCTTATTTTTAAAAAGAGTGTACAAAACTTGCACACCATAAAACTATATATAATATTACTATAATTACCAAAAAAAAAAAAACTACAATTTGTTTTCTACAACATTTAACCTGAAATGAGTTCTATGACTATTACATTGACCTACATGTTGTCAAGTAAGGAGTTTGACTGTGTTTGAATACTGAGATGATTTCATATAATTTAAATTAATTTATGAATAATATTATTTTATAGGTCTTATTAAGATATATTTGAATGTAAATAGTTTGAGATATGCATTTAAATATATGAAGTGCATTCGGAATGATTTAATTATTTTTTATAAAAAATTAAAAAGTAATAGTTCCCATCAATAATTAGTTTGATATGAATTAAGGTCGTGAATATGCCTTAAATAGAACTCATGATACAGAAGAGAGTAGAAAATGTTAATCCTGGCGTGAGATCTGATCATAGGAACTGGAATTCATGTCATCGGGATCTCAAAACCTGGTTGCCCTGGAATTATGGTTTTCCTTTTAGTTATTATAAGTAGTAAACAATATAATATAATAAAAATAAAATTATAAAAGATGGATTCTTAATTTCCTACACCCACCAATAATATATTGTCTTCTTCCCATTTCTTTTATCTCTCTTGTTTGGAAAGTAAAATAGCAAAAGCTATTAATAATGGTGTTACAACACGTGGTTATAATTTATATTATAAGGTGATTATTTAATCTTTCACTATTAATTGAATATGCCATTTTTATCTCCAAGTCATGACTTTAGGCAGAAGCTTTTAATACATTCCAAGTAGCTATTGATAAATGGGAAAATTCAGTTCACAGGGTGGCCACAGCAATGCTAAAGTATTTATTGGATTTGTCATTTCAAGTAATATGAAGTACATTTTCCAAGCTAAAAACAAAAGATAGGGAATCGAATCATGTTGACAATACTTAGAAAAAAAAAAAAATCAGAAATAAATACGGATTTTAACGATAATGTCGGTTTGGTGTAAAATTCTTCATATAGAATTATTGATTTTAAAGTGACGAGTGTTCATCCAATAAAGAGTTTGCTATTAGCAAAGCTATGAATAATTTACCTCCAAATTATAAAAAAAGCAAATCACCTTTCATACCACAATTCTAAAGTTTATTATTCAAAATGAAAAATGATTTATATTTGAGGATGTGTAAATTTTGTACTCACATTGTTTTTTTTTTTTTTTTTTAATAAAATAGATAAGTTTGAGATGTAAATGAAAAAAAAATTATTTTTTACGATAGGCTTTATTTTATTTTTCAAAAAATGTACGCAATGATTGCATATCTCAAAACTGTATATACTCATTTAAAATTCCTCTTTTACAAGATTGTGTTTTCGTAAGCTAATTCAAAATTGAAAAAGAGATGATGTACAGTTCTAAAGTTTTGCTACATAAAAGCAAAGTCACGTATTAATTTGCGTACTAATACTGATTCCTTCATACTTAAAATTTAAATTAACATTGTTTTAAATAAAATCTACTTTTTGACCAATCATATTAAATTTTTTTTTTAAATAGACTTCAATTCAATACAGAATGAAGGAAGTTACAACTGTGACCAATAATAACAGGTAACAAGCCCCGCTTACAAGCCAACTATCCATCGGATGTACACTCGCCCGCACACAACTTTCATTGCGCCGGACAATGTCTTAAACTTCTAAACTCTCCAATGACAACACCATACTGAGATGCGAGACTCTGTTAAATAGAAGTGTCCATCTCGGCTTGTCTACGAGAAACACAAAACATCCTCACCCTCCATGAGAGGAGAGGAACTACCCAACCTTCACCCTCCAAAGGAGGAGAGGACTCACAACCCTCATCCTCAAAAGAGGAGAGGTACTTGCCTATTTCAAAAAAATTTATTAAACCATAAAAAAACAATCCTAACAAACCACTGAAAACAAACAAATTGAAAACACTCTATGCTCTCCTAGGCCGTATGCCCACTAGCCTTTTGCCCAACCACTTTTACTCATGGGTTTTTTGACAGCACCCCACAATCTTCACGGTAACCTGCAGCACAGCAAACCAATTCACCGTCATGCGCTACACCGTCACTCTCTTTCTACGTATGGTTTTCTGACAACAAACCAACCAACAAACGTGACCACTTCACAGAGTGCTTGGGTAAAACAAGCCGTCTCCGTCACCCTCACCGTCGCCAGCCCATAACCACAACAAGTCGTTCTCCACATCGGCTAGAATAGACGGAAACCAGAAACAAAACCAGAGACCAAACGCACTGAGAGCTTATTTTTAGAGACAAACACCATAATCGAAACAAACAAAACCTCAAAAAACTGCATCACCCCCTCTCCGGCCTCCACCCAAGAGAGTCTCCACCCTGAGCAGCGTTCGAACTCCACCCCAGAAGATCTCCTTATCCCCCCTTGCACCTCAGCATGAATCCCGAAAATAACTCTATTTTCCATGGTAAAACAGAGCACATTAGACCCCACGGAATTACACCCAAGCCTGCAAGCAAACCAATCACTTCTGACGACAAACCGCCCGGACTCCGCCTGCACCAGAGGCCCTTTATTTTCCACCACGCCCAACTACGTAGTTTAGATACGATGGTCAAACTCAATAGAACCTTTAGACCACACCATTCCACAGCCAAAACTGGAGTCGAACTCTCCTCCTCCACCGTGCAACCATCACACTGCCAACCGTGAGATTTATATTGGAGGATGACTCCGGGCTCCTTGACCGGGAGGTGGAACTTTCGACCACCATACCACCGCCAAACCAACGCCTTATTGTAAACGGAAAAAACCAAAAGCAAAATAGAGAGAAACGGAAAAGGAAAACTAAAATAATCAAAAAACAGAGTTAGAGGGAGGGGAAGCCTAGGTTCCCACCTCCCTCGGACGGACAACGCTACCTGGTTTCTAGAGAGATGGAGGAGCTTCTCTCTCTAGGGTTTCTAGAAAAAGGCCCGTGTCAAAATCGCTTTATATACCAATCACATTAAATTGGTATGTAAATTAATACACAATCGTGCTTGCAATTAGATTTTTTCATAGTTCTAATATACATAATATAAAATAGCTAAAATTAATTAAATCATTCGCTTTAGGGCCTTGAAGATCGGTAGTCTAGAAACTTTTCATCTGGGACCAAATTTTCCATACCGATCAATATAGTTGAAATTTACCATGCTAAAATAGTGCCCAGTACAGTGGAGATAGATGTTTCTTACCAAATAAAATACCGGTCATTTCGACCTGTTTCAATCAATACCAGTGGATTTTCAATATTTCAACCGTTATACAAAAATGGGTCCAGAATGAAGGTTGATGGTGAATGGTGATTTTGTAATTAGCATTAGTATCAAAGAGCATTTTTGTAATTGAGTGATTCTGAAACTTAGGTATGGTTTGATAGTAAGATAAAAATTTTGAGTTTTAAGATGAAATATTAAAATATTATTATTATTTTAAGATTTGAAACAGTTAAGAAAAAGTTAAATTATTTATTATATTTTATATATAAATTTGAAAAAATTGTAATGATGAGATGAAAATTTTAAATTTGAGATGAAAATTTTGATGGACTAAACCGAAAGTCAAAGTCGTGGATTTTCAAAATTTTACCTACTCCACAACTCTCACCTTGGGTACGATATTGACGTTTCAAAGAGATTTTAAATGGGAATTCCACACACAAAAAGGTGTGTGGATTTTTGCATAAGAAAGTATTTTTAAATAGCCTAATCAATGGCCACCATTTGTAATTTTTGCATGTGGTTGTAGCAAGATCCATTTTAAATTTTCAATTCTTCTATAGACAGGAAAGTTTGTGTAGGAAATGCGCACGAATAAGTAACTTTGCCATGTCAAGTATAACTTAAAATAAAAAGGAAAAGTCTTATTGCAGGCAAGTAGCGGACCAATCGTGCACCACTAGTTGACGTGGCTTAAATAAAACGGTGCGTTGAGCATAAATTTAACGAGCGGGAAGAAAACTCCTTCACCTCATCTTCTATCTCTTTTCCTCCCATCTGATTTTAGCATGGAGTAGACACATGCTTCAATTTTGTCCCTTCAAGTTCAACGTTGCTATGCACACTGACCTTACCTAAGAAGAAAACTCAAAACAGAGACCATGCGGCAGAGCAACGCACTACGGGGCTATGGATCGGCGACGGCGAGCGTGCGACAGTGGATCACGGTGGTGTGGCGACATTCCTGTCGATCTGAGCAGCTGAGTATGGAAGTGAGAGAGATTGATGAGAGAGAAAGAGAGATTGGAGAGAGGCGACAGAGCTGGGCATGATGAAGCAGTGCATCGGCAACGGCAAGCATGTGACGGCGAGCATGCCATAGCAGATGGTGGTGGTGCGGCGATACTACCGTCCATCTGAGTGACTGAGCATGGGAGTGAGAGAGTGATAAGAGAGAAAGAGAGATTGGAGAGAGAGTGAGAGAGTAGATTGAGAGAGAGAGAGAGAGAGAGACAGAGAGAGAGAGAGAGAGAGGGAGCTCGGCGTGTACTTACCGAGGCGGTGGAAGAGCTCAACTGTGATGGTGGTTGATGGAGGAAGTGGCTCATGAGTAGGAAACTCTGTTTTCGCATGGCTGGAATAGAGGAGCAGTGTTTGGGTGCTGCTCTGTTTCAAAGCTTTTTTCGAACTAAAGAGTATGTAGCGAAGATAAGGACCGTCAACATGAGGAAGTGCTGGTCGTCCGGCATAGACTTGGTTGACGAGATAAAGAAAGGGAAGTCTGTATCCCCACTATTCCGTAAGAAAAGGGAAGAGACCACCAAATCCAAAGCTTCAATGGTAAATCTTTTGAGTGTACATCTACTTTAATGGATTTTGAAAGAATTTTCATCGTATGAATTTTCTCCATTTTTTTCTCGCGAGGAAAGTGTTTGAAGAGTTACGAGCTTTTGTTTTTAACAAATTTGCTCATCTGAAGAGCTAACGTCAATCACAATGTTACATTGACAGTAGAATCTGAAAACGAAGTCTTCTTGCAGGCGAACAGCAGATTGTGGAGTTGGTGAGAAGAGATGAAAATGGTGGAGGGACCATGGAGGTGGTGATTGTGGAGGAGTTGGTAGCAGAGGAGCCATGGATAGGGGAGATGAAAATGGCAGGAGCACGTTTTGAATTTCGTTTCTCTCTTCTCCAGCTTCTTTTTTTAAAATGATTTAACCTATTACGTCAGCAGGTGGTGCGCTAATTGGTGCCCAACTTGTTTGTATGTAGAAGAACTCAAATTAAAAACAGAAGAAAGAAAAGAAGATGACAATTGCCTGCAAACTGAACTGGGAAGGCAAACTCACAAACTTGTTCATCGTTTCCTACCTATAGAAAAACTTCATTTCCTTTTCATTCACATTTGTCTCCTTCACTCCCTTTTGTCTCAAAAACACTGATTTTTGCAACCACTTTTCGAAACCCATTCAAGTTTGTTTTTTCTCCACTACCCATTCATTGGCTAGGCTGCGCCGCACTCCTCCACCACCAACCCTACCGTCATCGGATTTTTTCAATCTACCTCCACCAGTCATCTGCATTGGCGTTATCTCTGGTAGGACTGTTCACCCGGGTTTCGGACCGGGAATTCGGGTATACCCGGCCCGGAACCCGGGTATTAAAACTGGTTCGGATTTCGGCCCGGGTATACCCGGTTTTGGACCCGGGCCGAAACCCGAGTGAATCGGAGTTTCAAAAACCTGGAAATCCGGGTACCAGATTGTACCCAGATTTTTAAAAATAAAAGCCTAGTATTTTTTCTTCAAACATCTAATCTAATATTAATAAAAACCCATATTTATACAAAAATGTTGCAAAGCATAATTCTGCTATATTTATTTTAAAAATTAAAAAAATTATTGAAAATCATACTTTTTTATAAAAGCCTATATTATGTGAAAAGCTTTTCTAAATCAATAAAAGGCATAATACTAACATTTTCCATAATAATAAAAATATATAAAAATCAAAAACTAAAATGCATGCAAGCCAACTAAATATTACATTATTTTGTTATTTACACATTACATTATAAAATACAAAATATGAATTACAAAATCATTGGCGTGGTCTTCTATCAATGATTTAATCTCATACCAATTGGCAACTTCAAGTAATCTATTGAAAGAGAGCCTGCAAATAACAAAAGTTTTGAATACTTAGAAAAGCTCAACAAAAGTATCAGTTTCTATGGAGAAAGAAAAGGAAATGGGAGGTGGGAGAGTCACTTTCTCTCCCACCAAATTACACATTTAACACACTCACTGACACAAAGCAGAAAACATCAAGCAACCCACATCCACGAGACATACTATTGTGTGTTGGGACACCACTAGTTTCCAAGACACCCCAAAATCATTGTCAGCTTACAGCAATGGAGTTTTCATCCCCAGCCCATAGGAAGAAGAAATCTCCATCCTGCATGTGTAGACACTTTGACAGTGATTAAAAAAACTGGTACATGTCATGTCTTCAACACCAATGAAAGCTCTCACAACTACTATTTATGACATGTAGTTCATAAATCATAATGGAGTTCATCAATCAGTCGACACATCCAAATTGAACATATATCTGAGTGCATCTTGAAACATCAGTACAACCTAATAGCGCTACGGTACCCAACTAATCATAAGACAAATTATTCATAGAACTTAGCTCATAGCTATCAACAGAGAAACAATAAGTCCTACAAATGAATAACTATCTGCAGCAACTATGATTAAATACTAAATACTTTTCTAAGCAAATAGGCGAAAATCTATCTTCAGCATCCCCATGACCTAACTGTCCATCTTCTCCTCGTCCCCAAGAACAAACAATGCTTCCAGTTGTAATGTATCATCAAAAGCCCCACAAAAAACCAATTCACTCTAAGTTAGAATGTATGAAAGAGAATGAAGCTAAAAATGTTTTCAAAGGCCAACAACCCACTGAATATAAACAGCCAGCTGAGGCAACCAAAAAGCCATCCATTAACATAAGAGCAAAGTAGGATGATCATAGTGGCATAATGGGCATAGAAGTCATTCAATGGTAAAACACCGAAAACAAGTTTTAAGGTAAACCAAGCCAAATCTTTTTCTCAAAAGAACTTTGTTATTCAATAAATAAGCAAACTAAAGTAACTGCTCTTCCATTGTCTGTCATCTTCCATTGTCTATCATCAGAAGAGAAAATTCAGTGATACAATTTTTCCCCTTTGACAAAACCACATTTAGTTCATATCAACTTGGAAGGCAAATTTGGTTAGTATAGGTCCTAAAAGGTGGATTTGTTCTCCCATGATTTGGTGTGTTTCAGTAGTATAATTACTATTTTCTTCTGCTAATTAAAAAAAAAAAAAAGCATACTTTGTTCTTAAAAAAAGTTACAAACCAAGCACAAATTTTCTTTCCCCTCATTTTCCCAGTATAAACAAAAAACATAAGGGTAACGCAAATAATAGAAATTTTCTTTTAAAAATACCCACTACTAATAATAAACTCTCAGAAATGAAAGGCCCATCAGATTCTAACGATCAAAACAAAAAATGAAGGAACCCTAGATCTAGGCATAAAACACATAGAAATGAAAACAAAATAGACCCAAATCAACAAAGTAATAAAAAGAAAAAAAAAAACCCTAAAAAACTATTGCAGATCTGAAATTGAACGGATGCTAGCATAGATCTGACCCTCAAAAACCCATAAACAAAACTATACATGTAGTTCTGAACTACCTTTCACGAAATAAAAATCTCGAGCAAGAGAAATGGTGAGCCCAAACAGGGTAATATACATGCAACCAAGGCTAAAACCCATTAAAAAAAAAAGTATACATGCAGATATGAACTACCTTACACGAAATGACTATCTTGAGCGTGCCGCGTGGGTCGTTTCCAGACAGGTTTCAGGTGAGAGAGACGGGTCTGAGCAGAGAGAGGTCTGCGGTCTGAGAGAGAGAGAGAGAGAGACAGAGAGAGAGAGAGAGAGAGAGAGAGATGAGAGCTAGAGTTTGAAATGGGCGAGAGAGATGCAAAGCTCAGGTTTGAAATGGGCAAGAAAGAGATGCAAAGCTCAGGTTTGAAATGGGTGAGATAGAGATGCAGAGCTTGAAGAGTGACTGAGATTTCTTTTTTCATATATATAACCCAGGTACCGGGTTTTAAACCTAGAACCTGTTTTTTATAACCGTATCCGGACTGAATTGGTCCCGATTTTATAATGCGGATTTCGACCCAGATTTGATCCGGGCTGAAACCCGGAACCGGATTCCGGTTATCTGGGTTCCGAATGAACAACCCTAATCTCTGGCAGCTTTAAACACTTCACCTTCTCCACCAGTCGTCGGCATCATCTGTGGTAAATGGGTTCATTTCTCCCAAATTTTGTTTTCATGAAGTTGTTATTACTTCTCTGGGAAGTACCCTCTTAAGCCCAGAGAGTTCAAGAAAGGTGAGAAGGATCGGTGATTTTGACGATGATGGGAATATCTGTAGTGTGCAAAAGCAGTGATGGTGGTTGGGTTCAAGCAAACTATGCATAGCCCATGTACATCATGGGAATACAATGAAACAGAGCTCACTCTCTCTCTCTCTAACTCTCTCCCTCTCTCTCTCTATATATATATATATGTTTTTGTCAATCTCCCAACTGGGGTGGGTGCAAGCGTAAAGGTTATAATTGGATCTTAAAATTTTACAAGTGGGTTAAGGTGATAAACCACATTTTTTTTAATAATTAAAAAGACAAGGTCATAAACAACATTTTAGGTGAATGTTAATTAGCTGAAGTCCAAAGCTTGATTTTAGGACGTGGGTAGATGATGTCTATTTTGGACCTAACTGGTTTCATCTTGCTTTTAGGCGCCTCATTCCGGTCATTCCTTGTTTAGGCAAAGGTTTTCTCTATCATTGCCTTCCTTTTTTTCCTTGATGAGTAGGTGAAAAAGTTTTTAATAAAACATCCATGGTTTGGTCCCATAGAATTTATTTATATAGCAGATGCATATCCTGGCAACCACTTGTTAAAAAAAAAAATGTATATCCTGGTAGCCAATGACTACTAAATTATGTTTATTGAATTAAGGTCATGCATCTTTTCTCTTCTAATAAATTTAGTCAGTCTAGGCACTTAAATGAGGGGAAGAAAAGATCACACAAAGAAAGATGTGTGGCAATGAGCTTATTTTGTGGATGAATAGAATACAAGATATAGAGGATAGATTGTTCAATAAAAGAGAAACTACTAATGACGTTTTGGATTTATCTATCTTTTCATGCACTTTCTCTTTCTAAAAATTTCCTTACGCGGCTCAATGGAGCTTACTCACTAATGTGCAACTCATCATGCTCCTCATTTTACATCATCATCAAAATTATAGAATTTCTTCACTTCTTTCATTAAGTAATAAAAATACTTGGGAGCAACATGACCACAAGAAGGTGGGCGCGTCGGAGTGGTTATAGGGCATGACTAGAAATTTTCAATATATGGAGACGTATGACTTTCCACATCTAAGATATTATCTTACTCTAATCTGTGTTGATCTTCATCAGTTTCTCAAGTCTAGGGATTTATTCTCACTTCAACCTTTTTTTGTACTGAAATCATGAAGGCTAACTAGAAGAATTACTGTTCCCTACTTGGATCAAAACTGCCTTAAAAATTACATGGACTCATCTATATGGACTACTTAGGTGATAAGTTTATTCCATAAGTAGTGCGGTTATTTTTCACTATGTTTTTAATCAACATGGATTTATTTTGTGGGTGTAAACTGCAGGAAAATCTAATGTCCCCATTTCACTCATAAGTTAATCTTTCTATTGGTTCACACTTTGCAAGTTCAAGCAATGTGGAAGAAATTCAAAGTGCCACACCTGACTCTAGGGAGGTTGAAAGTTTGTCTATGCCTACTGTTCTTGATACTGTTGAATTCAAAGATGACGATGAGTCCGGGACACAAAATACAGTGCATACTGAGGCAAATGATAGTGTTGAGGAGCCCAAGTTGGAGATGATGTTTAAATCAAAAGAAGAATTACATTCTCATTATAAGAAATATGGAAAACAATGCGGTTTCAGAATAAGTACGCAAAGTAGTAAGAGGTATAAGGATGGAACTCTCAGATATATCACACTTGGTTGTGCCCGTGGAGGTAAGGAATGGAACCGGACGTCAAATGTCGCGAGACCAAGTCCGACATAAAAAACAAAATGTAAGGCAAAGATAAATGCTACGTTTGTTGATGGGATGTTGAAAGTGTTGAGTGTACACTATGAGCACAACCATGGCCTAAGTCCACAGAAATCAAGGTTCTTTCGCTACAATAGAGAAGGGAGCGAGTCTGTGAAGAGAGTCTTGGATACAAATGATCAGGCGGGGATCCGAATGAATAAGAATTTTGCATCTCTTGTGCAAGGAGCCTGTGGGTATGAAAATTTGCCATTCTTAGAGAAATATTGTTGTAATTACATTGACAAGGCACGTCACATTTAAGTTAGGAAAGGTCGCGCTAGACCTCTCCGTGAGTATTTTGTTAAGATGCAATACAAGCATGATGGGTTTTTTTATCCTTTGGATTTGGACGATATTGGCAAGTTGAGAAATGTTTTTTGGGTAGATGCATGGAGTAGGGCAGCCTACAAATATTTTGGCGATGTCGTCACTTTCGACACCACATATTTGACAAATAGGTATAAGATACCCGTTGCACCGTTTGTGGGTGTAAACCATCATGGCCAATCAATCCTTTTGGGGAAAGGATTGATTTCTAGTGAAGATATTGAAACGTTTACATAGTTGTTTGAAACTTGGTTGAATTGTATGGATGGTAATACCTCGAAGGCTATTATCACAGATCAAGAGAGAGCAATAAAAAATGTCATGGCTACTGTCTTTCCAAATAGTCGACATAGATTTTGCTTATGGCACATATTAAAAATAGTACCTGAGAAGTTGGGTTCCCACAATGCATATAAAACCGGATTGAAAAGTCATTTGCTCAAGTGTGTGTATGACTCACAGACCATTGAGGAGTTTAAAAAATATTGGGATGTGTTAATTATGACATACAACTTGCAGGAAAATGCCTGGTTGCAATCATTATACACAGAATGTACTTATTGGGTATTGATATTCCTTAAAAAAAATTTATGGGCTAGAATGAGTACAACCCAATGAAACAAGAGTATGAATTTTTCTTTTGAAGGGTATGTTCATGTTAAGACAAATTTAAAAGAGTTTGTCAATCAGTTTGATAATGCATTGAGGAAGAAGATTGAGAATGAAAATAGGGCAGATTTCCACTCATTCAACTTCACAATCCCACTCGTATCTATCTCTCAATTCTAGGAGATATTTCAGGAATTGTACACAAACTCTAAATTTAGAGAAGTTCAACAAGAAGTAATGAGGATACTTGGTTGTCTTCCAATTTTACAACAAAAGGATGGTGTAATTGCAACCTATCATGTAGAAGATGAAGTCTACTTTCATGGTTTCATCAAATAGGTTACCCATTCTGTGTACTTTAATGAAGTTCAGTGTGAGGTGAAATGTTCATGCGGATTGTTTGAGATGAGAGGTATATTGTGTAGACATGTATTTGCAACTTTGAAGGTTAACCGAGTTCGTTTACTGCCTAAGAAGTACATATTGGACCGATGGAGGAAGGACATAAAAAGAAAATACACCCTGATAAGTAGTAGTTATGATTAGTTGATGCGAGGCCAGACATGAGTAGATTTTCACGTATAATGAAGATATGCAATGACGTCGCAAGTAATGCAGTTTCATGTGATGAGCATGCTCAGGATATGATTGACAAGTTGTATGTAATGAATGAGGTCTATCTCAGCAACAAGCCGCCAATCCAAAATTGTTCCAATATTGTAGTTCCAACTGTAGATACAACTATAGGTACAAGTTCAAAGAAAATACTCAGTCCCCTTGTTGTGAGAGGTAAAGGTAGACCACCATCTTTGAGCAGAGCTTCCATAATGGAGAAAGTGTGCAAGGCCAAGACGAGAATGGCTAGCCAAAATGGAAAACATAGACAAGTAACTAATTCTTAACTTTTTTCGCTAGATTTTTTTTCATTGTTTTTTTTAATGTAACACGGATTTTTTTTCTTCAACCACGTGGAGGAGATACCGAAGTTTTTAACACGTGTAGGAATTTGTTTGGCGAAGCATTGGTTGGGACACAAGAGAGTGTTCCCATTTAGGCATACAAACTCTTCATATTTAAATTATATTTTATTTTTATTTTTATTTGAAAGTAATCAGGTTACTTCATCTATTTTTTTGGTATTAGCCATGTGGAAACATCCCCGAGATTTTTTACCCTAGTGGAACCCAGTTTGGCGAACCAATAATTGCGACTCAAGAAAGTGTACTTAATCATTCCATTTTGTTTCATCTCTACTTCATATTGTGGTACTTGATTTTGTTTCATCTCTAGTTTATAACTAATAAACTTTGTGTTATTATCTTCATAGATGCATCTTGGGGTGGATGGAATACAACCGGATAATGAGGATGGAGCACAGTCAAATCTTGGGGATTTTGGTTTATGATTTTGAGATCTATTGAGGGTATTTTCGCTTTTTGGTATTGTGATTGTAAACAATATGTGAATTGTGAGAAAGTGATTGTAAAAAAGATGATAAATATTTTGTTATATAAGATTTATCAGTTTCTACAAATGAAAGAAGCTTTTTACAATCACTATAAATCAACCTCTGTCCAGTGACATATTCTCTTGGTACAAAACAACATTCAGTTCCATAACACACAACATTCAAAATAATTCCATAATGCACAACAATATTCCAAATAGTTCCATAATTACACAACATTCCAAATAGTCCCTAACATACAATGTACAAAGTTCCCATTAAGTAGGGCTTCATTTTGATTGTATGAAATACATGGTTATTAATATGGTAATATCCCAATAGATACGAAGTAGTGTGCGTTCATGCCGGATGTTTGCTTATTGTCTTCCAATTTCAACTTCTTTGTTGTGGACTTCCAACTCCCTCTTCACAATTTCTTCCCTTCTTTTCTAAAGCTTTTCCTCCTTCCGATGCAAGTTATTGATTATAGAATCAGGTAATCAAGCACAGTGCATTCAGTCATGAGTTATTTATTATATATGTTGGACATGGACAATGGATTTGCATCCATATCTCCCAAGTAAAACTGCATTTTCTCATTAATTACTTGCTGCTATCAAACTTTACATCCGAAGGCTGCATAAGCTAAAGGTTGGTTAGCTCTTGCTTGATGTGAAAGTTAGCCATTGATGATTTACCCATTCTACCATGTAATGCGAGTAACACCTGCATTCATAATTCAATTGGATAAGCTCTTTATTTTTTATAGTTTCATGGGTATCTGCACAAGTTTTCACATAGTATTCAGACGAAACAAATTATACTCACTACTAGATTCTGCCATTGTGACCTTGATTTCTCTGCCCATCCTGTTAACCTGTCATCAACATTATAATTGTGAATTGAACAAAGAGATTTTTGCATTATGCCGGGATACAAAACCTAGAAAAGAAGAAGATAGAACCTTTATTTTCACCTCACAAAATTTTGGTTTGATTTAAAATTTTCTATTTAGGACAACTTGGCAAAATTATGGACATGCAGCTGATAGCCTAGAGGTAAAAAAAACTTCACAAACTCAAGAAATTGCAGTGTGCACATGCCTGCATAAAGACACAAAAAGAAAAAAAAAATAGCAAGCGCCATAAGACAAATTTTCAATATGGCTCAGTCAATTGCCACATGAAATCCACTATCCAAAAACATTAATTGTGAAGGACAATAAAAAATGGAGCAGCTTTATCCACCATTACAATAGTCTAGGACTAGGACTATACATAGATAAAAGACAGAGAGAACCCACTCTCAGATCTCACACATACGTGTACACTTATATTCTGTATAAGAGGAGGAAGTGGGATATGGTTGGAAGGGAGATTGAATGTGGTAAGGATAAAATCTTCCATCATTCTCATGGCAACAGTTTTGATTTAGTGGTAGAAGTAATTTGGGTGCTTGTGATGGAGATGCAGTGGGGAACAAGTAGCATCTATATATTCCAGCCCCAACAAAAGTTAATAAGGCACTTCTCAAATAATCCCCACCCCAAAAACCTAGCCCAGGTTTGTATATTCCATCCCCAAAAACTCCAACTCGGATAAAAATCTAGGATTTTCACACAAAATGTTGACATTGATTAGAGTTGACTAGAAGAACCACCAATAAAGAGTTCATGGCAAACATGGTGGCATGATCTATAATAGTGGACCAGTCTTAGTCAAAGCAAAGCATCTAAAGACTTTTTGCATTAAAATTTAGCATATAGTTCTGAACCCAATAAAGAGTTCGGTTATAAGCCATTGATGATTTATAACCAGTTCTATGTAGGGAAATTTCCGAGGGTGCGGTGCATGGGACCAAGGTTTACCTTACAGGGGTGGATCCAAAGGGCCCTGCCTTGGAAAGGTTCCCTGACATAAAAAAAAAAAAAAATAGAAGTCATGCATCATCAATATATATATCAGGATAATTTTACTCGCCAGGGTCTGCACAATGCATAATCGAAGACCAGTCCCACCATGCCTGAAATTAGCAAAAGGTTCAAAAATAATTTTCATCGACAGATTTCAGTTTCTAGTTTTTTGATTAATGGTTTATAGTTTTCATCATATGGATTATCTTTATTTTGTGTTAGCTCAAGAATAGATAGCAGGCCGCCTGTTTATCAAATATATTGGCAGGTTTATTTGTGGACGATAAAGCTTGTTGGTTTTACTTACGTTCGTGTTGTTGAGGGGTCAGCTTGCTCAAAGCTTTCAAATACAGACTCCCATTTGCTTGGATCAATACCTAAACTAGGACAGAAACTGAAAGAGTTGCTCATACTTTGTTTCATGAAAAATTGTTGGTTCCACCATTCAATTGAACAGAAATAGGCAAAAAATGCAGCTCATAATTTAGGAAAAATTGCTCATAATCCAGACTCAACGTGAACCCCTTCAGCTAAGAACAAACGGAATCAACTTCTGTGTGTCTATGTGTGTGTGTGTGTGTGAGAGAGAGAGAGAGAGAGTACCTTCGTGGGATTGAGATGGCTCTCGGGTCGTGACATAGAGGAGGGAGGGAGATGGCTCTCGGTTAGAGTTTCTGGGTTCATAAACCCATCTTGGGTCTTGGCTGCACTTCGGAGATGGAGGACAACAGTGAGAATGGAGGAGGGAGATGTGTAAATGTTAGATTTCATAAACCCACATCGGGTTTGGGGAATAACCAGAGAATGGAGATGAAGGAGGAGATAAAGGAGAGAGAGATGGATTTGAATGGAGGAAAGAGATGGAGGATGGAAACCTAAGTGCAAAACGCACCGTTTTATTTTCCACGTAGACGTCTCCTGCACGAAGGATTTTGCGGATATCGTTCTCCTTAAATTTTTACCTACTGTACAACTCCCACCTTAGTACTTTAAGTATACTATGTTGACTTTTCAAGAGATCTCGCCACTCCAAAAGGAAAATGCTACAACCACCGCTTTTGCTTCTTGCTTGACGTGGGAATGCCCCTGTGGCATTTTTTTTTCTACTTTTAAACTTATTTACTTACTTTTCTCCTGGGATACCCCCATTTCTGATTCCCTCCAAACTCTCGACCTGCATCTTGACGCCTTCCTTTCTTCTCCCCAGTAGACAAGTCTGGCATTAGCATGGGAAGGGAAGGGAAGGAAGGTTTAACTCATTGACCAGCCAGATTCAAAGATGTAAATGAGTTGGAAATTTCCATAATTGATGACTCAAGCAGGAAAGTATGAGTTTATTTTTTGAAAAATAAATCTGACACATTTGACACTTTCAAGAAGTGGAGAACCATGGTTGAAAATGAAACAGGTTTGAAGTTAAAATGTCTGAGGTCAGACAATGGTGGAGAGTACATTGACGAAGGGTTCAAAGAATTCTATGCTGTAAATGGGATTAGATTTCAGAAGACTATTCTCGGGATACCGCAGCAGAATGACGTAGCTGAACGCATGAACAGAACTCTCAACGAACGTGCCAGAAGCATGAGGCTGAATTCAGGATTGCCTGAATGTTTTTGGTCTGATGCAGTTAACACTACAACCTATTTGATTAACCGGGGACCTTCAGTTCCCTTAAAGTTCGATCTACCAGAGGAAGTCTAGAGCGGAAAGAAGGTAAATCTTTCCCATTTGAAAGTTTTTGGCTGTGTATCATATGTTCACATAGATTCTACTGATCGTAACAAGTTAGAAGCCAAATCTAGAAAATGTTTTTTCATCGGTTATGGTGATGAAGAATTTGGCTATCGATTTTGGGATGGTAAAAATCGCAAAATCATTAGAAGTAGAAATGTAATTTTCAATGAGCAGATTCTGTACAAAGCTAGGTCACAAGCTGAACCTGAGGAGCAGCCAAAGAAACCTGAGGTTGTTGACTTTGATGTTACTCGAGTCAACACTGATCAGAACGAGGATCAAGAGAATGATGATACACAGATCGAACAACGTACACCACTCACTGTTATTCGAAGATCTTCAAGGACGATCAGGCCACCACAGCGGTTCTCACCATCTCTACACTACATCCTGCTAACAGATAGTGGTGAACCGGAAAGTTATGATGAAGCTCTACAAATTGAAGATTCGATCAAGTGGGAGAAAGCCATGCGAGATGAGATGGAGTCACTGATGTCAAATCAGACATGGGAGCTAACTAAGCTTCCAAAAGGCAAGAAGGCTTTGCACAACAAATGGGTGTACAGAATTAAGGAAGAGCACAATGGTAGCAAGCGCTACAAAGCCAGAATGGTCGTGAAGGGGTTTCAACAAAAGGAAGGTGTCGACTACACAGACATTTTCTCCCCAGTCGTAAAATTGACCACGATCAGGCTAGTGTTGGCAATTGTGGCTGCAGAGGATCTACATCTTGAGCAGTTAGATGTGAAGACTGCATTCCTTCATGGTGATTTGGAGGAAGACATCTATATGCACCAGCCACAAGGATTCTCAGTGAAGGGAAAAGAGAATCTAGTTTGCAAACTGAAGAAGAGCTTGTATGGCCTAAAACAAGCTCCATGACAATGGTACCGAAAGTTTGACAACTTCATGTACAGTAATGGATTTACAAGACTACAGGTTGACCATTGTTGCTATATTAAGAATTTTGACGACTCTTATATTATCCTACTGTTGTATGTGGATGATATGCTCATTGCAGGGTCAAGCATCGAGGAGATCAATAAACTGAAGAAGCAGTTGTCAAAGCGGTTTGAGATGAAGGATTTGGGTGCTGCAAAACAAATCCTTGGTATGAGAATTATTAGAGACATGGCTAATGATACTCTTAAGCTCTCGCAGGAGGAGTATGTGAAGAAGGTGCTCAGAAGGTTTAACATGGACAAGGCAAAACCAGTGAGCACACCCTTAGCTAGTCACTTTCGACTAACTAAGGATCAGTCGCCAAAGACGGAGAAAGAGCAAGAATGCATGAACGGAATACCCTATGCATATGCTATTGTTAGTCTTATGTACGCCATGGTCTGTATAAGGCCAGATATTGCACAAGCAGTGGGAGCTGTGAGTAAATACATGAGTAATCCAGGAAAGCAGCATTGGGAAGCAGTCAAGTGGATTTTGAGATATCTACAAGACTCTTCAGATACGTCACTATGCTTTACAAAAGCAGGTTTAAAGCTACAGGGATATGTAGATGCTGATTTAGCAGGTGACGTTGACAGCAAAAAAAGTACTACTGGATTTGTGTATATGCTGGGTGGTACAGCTGTATCGTGGGCTTCTAAGTTACAGAAGATTGTTGCTCTCTCAACTACAAAAGCGGAATACATTGCTATAACTGAAGCGGGGAAGGAAATGGTTTGGTTGCAGTCATTCTTGGAGGAATTGGGAAAGAAAAATGAAAAAATGTATTCTGCATAGTGATAGTCAGAGTGCTATTTTTCTTGCAAAAAATCCAGCCTTTCATTCCAGAACAAAACACATACAATTGCGATACCATTTTATCCGATCTCTTCTCGATAGTGGACAGCTGATACTTGAGAAGATTCGAGGAACAGAGAACCCAGCAGAAATGTTCACAAAAGCAGTTACTGCTGACAAACTGAAGCTGTGTGTAGCTTCAGTTGGCCTCCGTACTTAAAGGCATGACTTGAAGTTGCTGTGATGGTTGCTATGAAGATTTGTAGACTCATTTGTCTCCAAGTGGGAGATTGTTATGAATAGAGACAAAATGCACCGTATGGTGCTTTGTTGTATTAGACACCAATTGCAGCCACCAAATCACCCACCCACTATCTCTGCAGCAAGGTCATAAAATGCTGCACCTAATGCAGAGATTGTAGGCTGCTCTCTCCGATAAATAGGAGAGAGCTCAGTTGTAAAAAAGTAGTGGAGAAAATAGAGAGAAAGAGAGTGGGTGAGCAGAGAGAGTTTACAGAGAGAAACTCTTGTAAAAATTGTTTCATAGTGAAGTTACAGCAGCTGTGGACGTAGGCAATTGCCGAACCACGTTAAATTTCGTCTCTCCTTTTATTTAAAATCATCTCTGTCTTTGACCAGTTCCTAACACTCAGGACCAAGAAAGACTTCTATGGCATTCACAAAAGCCAAAGAATTCTCGTAAGGTACAAAGAAGATTTTAAATTCACCTTTTGGAATGGTGAGCAAGAATTCCTCAATCTTTGGAGAACTAGTAACGTTTCGGAAGCCATAGTTCGTCAAAAGTGAAAATCGAGAAAGTGAAACATTGAACCACAGATCATCAGTATACAGTGACATGAAAACAAAGAAATGGAGGCGTACAATGTATGTACCAGTCTGGTTGATGTTGAACTTATATGAAGCCTGGTGTCGGAAAATTCTTGCCGCTTGATACAGATCAGGTGAAGTGCTTGCTGTTGAGTTGCTGTTTTTGACAGTTTCTCCCTTTCCGAGTAAGAAACCCCGATCACCAACGAAGACTCGGGTGCTAGCGCCCGGGGTATTGACGGTGGTGTTGGATTTCGCTTCACAGTTGATGAAGTAAATATTAGGAGGAGAGTAAGCTGAAGAGAGAAGCAGAAGTGAGGTGATATGGAGAGTTAAGAGAAGACCGAGTCGGAATAGAAACTTATGGGATGGAAGAACTTCCATGGATATTTTGGTAAGGATTGCTGTTTTCTCAGTGGTTATGGGTATATGAGAATGGAATAAAGGTGGTGACAATCATGAAATTCAGGGATATGCATGTATGCAAATGAAATCTTAAAGAAAGACTACGACTTGGACATTAATTATTCTACCTATTTCGTAAAGAAAGGCAGTGTTAGTAGAAATTAAGGCAGAGTCAAGAGGCCCACAAAAGTATGGATTTCCTTTTTTTTTTTTTTTTTTTTTGTTCTTTTTTGTGATACAGGGATGGGGGGTTTCAAACTCCAATTTTTTTATTTAGAGAGACCTTAGAGCATCCCCATCCGGTTTTTTCTCCATCCCTATAATTTAACTCAAATACTCATTTCCTCAAATTTATCCCTAAAATTTGTTTATCTTCTAAAAACCTCCTACATCTCATTCCCATCCCTATCTCTATTCTTTTAAATAATATTTCTCTATTCTTTTTTTATTACTTTTTTCTCTCTCTTCCATTTACAATCTTAACTACTAACTCTTTTGTCTTATTATCTTTTTTTTCAAATATCATTTTCTACTAAATATTTATTGGAGATTTTGACTATCCAATACAGTATTTTTTTTTCTTAAATTGAAATTCGTATTATAAAAAATGAAACTTTTTATTAATTAGTGCATTTTCTAATGTGATGACAAATTTAATTAGAAGAGTACTCAATATCTCTAATGAAAAACCGAAAGTCACGTATTGATGATAAAATTTTTTAATTGGATGAAACGGTAATATTTTCTATCTTTTCTCTAACGGTAATATTTTTTATCTTTTCTCCAACAGTAATATTTTTTATTTTTTCTCCAACGGTAACTTTTTTTTGTCTTTTCTCCAACGGTAACTTTTTTTGTCTTCTCTCAAACGGTAACATTTTTACTCCTATGTGTAACGATAACTATTTCCTTTATAAATACGCAAACTCAAGCCTCATTTCCTCTATAGAACCAAACTTCTATTGTATCCTTTGATCTCCTACTCCTTTCATCAAATGGCTCATACTTTCTTTCGCAAATTATTGACATACGTATCCTCTGAAGATGATAGCGATGTTCAAAACATGGAGGCGGATGGACAGTCATCAAGGCGACGTGGCAATAGCCAATGTCGTAAGTTTATTCGGCGTGATCATATTCAGGGACACGAGCGCCTTTCTCGTGATTACTTCGTTGAAAATCCAGTATGTCCCTCGAATTTATTTCGAAGGAGATTTCGGATGAGTCATTCCCTATTTCTTCGTATTCTAAATGAAGTAGAGTCTTACGAGCCGTATTTCTTCCAGAGAAGAGATAATGCCGGCCGACTCGGTTTATCTTCTATGCAAAAAATCACCGCAGCACTTAGAATGCTGGCGTATGGAGTTACTGGAGATTTTATGGATGAATACATACGTATTGGTGAAAGCACCGCAATGAAGAGCCTCAAAAAATTTACTGAGACAGTAGTAAGTGTTTTCTCAGAAGAATATCTAAGGTCTCCAACTGCTAATGATATAGCCCGATTGCTTGCGGTTGGTGAACAACGGAGATTCCCAGGAATGCTAGGAAGCATTGATTGCATGCATTGGAAGTGAAAAAATTGTCCCTCAGCTTGGATATGTATGTACTCCGGCCACATCCGTGAACCAACTATTATTTTAGAAGCAGTTGCTTCATATGATCTTTGGATATGGCATGCATTTTTTGGTATGCCCGGTTCACATAACGATATTAATGTGCTAGAGAGATTTTTTATTTTTACGGAACTTGCCAAAGGGCGTGCTCTTCCAGTCAATTACACAATCAATGGCAACGACTATACTGTGGGCTATTATCTTGCGGACGGTATTTATCCCAAGTGGCGAACTTTTGTGAAGACGATTCCATCACCACGTGGGAATAAGAAGAAAAATTTTGTCAAAGTACAAGAATCCGTAAGAAAAGATGTGGTTTCCTAATAACCGGCTGCCAATACTTATTGTCCGTCCTGATTACCTAACCATTGTGGTTTCCTAATAATTTTCCGTATCCCCACAAATGGTTGTCATCATCACAGCCTTGTGGTTTAGTTTACACATAATTTAACTTATTTAATCCATAATACCAAACAACATGTAAAACAAAATAATGTTAAATACGAGCATCCCTATCCGATTGACATAATATATCGAATATATATTATATTAAAAAGGCTC
Organism: Carya cathayensis; assembly: GCA_011037825.1. Taxonomy (NCBI): domain Eukaryota; kingdom Viridiplantae; phylum Streptophyta; class Magnoliopsida; order Fagales; family Juglandaceae; genus Carya; species Carya cathayensis. The sequence continues at coordinate 37,878 of QGSO01000285.1, read as the reverse complement.
AGAATGGTGTAAATATTGACATCATGTGTAAGCAACGAGCCCAACATCGAATGGCTGCAAAATCTCACCCGAACCCCGATTGCCTTTTGTGGAAAGTACCACAAACTGCAATATGGCGATTCGGGTGAAAATTACCCCGCCATATCGATGGGGCCTCATACCCACTTTTGACTTAACCCACACTATAACACCATCATCACAACCTAATATAAACCCCCTCCCCCGAGAGATACGCAACACTGCAAATGACCCAACAACAATGTCTAATTATCCATTGGAAAGAGCAATCAAAGTGCACATAGCTAAAATTAAATAAGTATGCAGTTGGCCAATAATACTATTAAAAAAAAAGGGTTGATCAATGATAATCAAGAGAGAGGCAATACATGCACGAGTTTGAAAGTGTCCAAGTTTTGTTTTTAAGTTTTGGGGTCCACACGTATTTGGTCAATCCTCAACTCATCACAATGGGCCTCATGCATCTATAGATAGTTAGAAAAAGCTATCAACCTTGTACACAACAAGGCCAAATGGCAAGTGGTAGAAACATGATATAATCATGGTTATGTGTTAATAAAAGAGATGAGATATATCCTTTTGAATTTTTCCATTAATTAATTCAAAACATAATGGAGAAAAGACATGAGATATAGCCTTTTTAATAATTAAGTCCATACTTCATGTTATCCTTAATATAAACACTAAGATTTCAACAATATGATTTCAGTTATTGGACAAAATAGATTCCATAAAAAATACATCAAATGACTGATGAGTTATAGTATGCTACAAGTGCAATTTATACATTGAATTAGAACAAGGAATAAAGCAGGGGCTCTAAAATTAGACAACAACATTTCCAAACATTCTCTAGTTAATTTATGGATTCACATGTTTCAGGCAGATCCAATAATATGTTAAAGGGGTTCCCAAGGCCTTTCGGTTTACATAAAATAGGATAGTAGAGTTAAACACAGGATAGATCTAGAGAAAATACCAGAGAAACTAAACCATTAAGATGAAAACGCATATGCTTGAATTAATCAAGGAGTTATCAATATAGCAAGTTGGAACACACAGTCATTATTTATTGGAGATTATGAAGTTCAATGAACTCCATCAAGTATGAAAAAATAAAGTATCTATAGCACATACCAAAGCACAGATGCCTAAAAAAAAAAAAAGTAAATATTGAGATTCACAATAGATGTCTCAAGGCCTGAAAAATCATCATGGAAATAAGAACATTTCCATCTCTCCAAATAATAAACAACCAATTGAACCAGAAAAGCAAAACAGAGTATTCGAGCACTAGGATTTCATCAAATAGGTAGAAACTTAAGTATTTCGATGTCAGACAACCAATGGTATGGCCTCAAAAAATCATCATGGAAATAAGAACATTTCCATCTCTCCAAAAAACAAACAACCAACTGAACCAGAAAAGCAAAACGGAGTATTCGAGCACTAGGATTTCATCAACTAGGTAGAAACATAAGTATTTTGCTGTCAGCCAACCAACGCTAAAAGGTGTGAATTAACCTCAACACATGTCTGATGCAAAGTTTCAAGAGGAGCAGCACAAGCTTAAACTAACCCCAAGCTATTACAAAATGGCACAAAACATAGGAGAAAACCCAGCAATGACCAAAATCAGCAGTGACAAAAAATCACACAAAGGCAATGGAGAAATCCCCAAATCCCAAAATCGACAGTGACCCAAAATCCACAAAATAAATTTATACACAAAGTTGGAGAAAATCATGTCAAAATTATACAACTGCCAACGGAAGGAAGAAGCTGAAATGCTCAGTATAGAAGCAAGAAACACTCACAGAAGGTGTCGATAGAAACACAGGAACCAGCAAAACCACAACAGCAATGACCAAAATCAGCAGTGAGCAAGAATCACACAAAGGCAATAGAGAAATCCCCAAATCCCAAAATCGGCAGTGATCCAAAATCCACAAAATAAATTTATACACAAAGTAAGAGAAAATCATTTCCTCAAGATTTTTCAACTGCCAACGGAAGGAAGAAGCCAAAATGCTCAGTATAGAAGCAAGAACACTCAAAGGTGTCGATAGAAACACAGGAACTAGAAAACCACAACAGCAACGCCGAAATCAACACAGGAACCACCACCAGTAAAAAAAATAAATTAAAATACATGCAAGAATGAGAAACCAAAGATCCATATGCAGAAAGAAAATAATCTCGGAATTTCCCTCAACAATTCACCTTCGATTTAGGCGAAAATCGGTGCAGGTGCTGCGTTGTGGGGAGGGGAGGGAGACGATCTCGCGGGTCGAGCAACAAGTTCGTTGGGGTGAAGTAGGGATGGGGATGTACAGTAGATCCCCATATATGCGGATTTACTGTAGCGCTCGAAAAATTGCACCGCAATTTGGAGATCCAGATGGAGGCCACATTTTGGAAAAACCCTAAAATTTTTCCCAAAATTTAAGGATGGGGATGAGATAGGGAGTCGGATAGGGATGCTCTTAGACTCGTAATTGGTATGGTTTTCCTTTTAGTTATTATATGTAGTAAAGAATATAATATAATAAAATAAAAATTTTGCTACTGGAAAGTTAGTGTCGGCGATCCATTACAATTATAAAAAAAAAAAACACAAATATCTTTTTATACTACCATCGGCAATGTATTATACTACTTACAAATCGAGTTATACTATTGGCAAATAAGTGTATAGACGCGCCTTTTATACTATGGGACAACATCAATCATAAAATATCAAATGAAAATATTTTTTATACTAATAATTGATTTGATAGATTTTCATTTGTTATATTTGGATAATGCGTTGAGTTAAGATGATTTGAGATAAAAGTTAAAAGTGAAAAAAGATATTGTTGTAATATTATTTTTTTATATTATTATTTGTTTTAAGATTTAAAAATTTTAAATTATTTATTATATTTTATGTAAAAATTTATAAAAATTATAATTTGAGATGAGATGAGAAACTGAGCCTTAATTGAGATATGCATTTTTTTATATCAATAAGCATCCTATATAATTTTTTAAGAAAATTACTAAATTGTTAGATTGGTTTAAGATGGATTCTTAATTTCCTACCCCCACCAATAATATTTTGTCTTCTTCCCTTTTCTTTTATCTCTCTTGTTTGAAAAGAGAAATAGAAAAAGCTATTAATAATGGTGTTACAACACGAGGTTATAATTCATATTATAAGGTGATTATTTAATCTTTCATTATTAATTGAATATGCCATTTTATCTCCAAGTGACTTTAGGCAGAAGCTTTTAATATATTCCAAATAGCTATTGATATGAACCCAAAAAAAGAAAAAAAAAGAAAAAGAAAAAAAAAGCTATTGATAAATGGGAAGGACTTAAAATTGTCTTTTAGCCGAGTGAAGATGTGACATGACTAATTTCCTCATCAATAATTCAGTCCACAGGGGGGCCACAGCAATGCTACATTTATTGGATGTGTCATTTCTAGTAATATGAAGTGCATTTTCCAAGCTAAAAACAAAAGAGAGGGAATCGAATCATGTTGACAATACCTAGAAAAAAAAATGTAATTTATATTTTTGTTGTTTAGTTATTTTGAATCTTGACGATGATGTTTATTTTTTTAATAAATATTTTTGTTGTGAATATTTATGCAGTATTTATTTTTGTTGTAAATATTTATGGAATGTTGTAAATATATTTAAGACTTATATTATTGTTATTTTGAAATATATTTTATATATAATTAATTTATTTATATATAGATAGAGTATATCAAAATGGTACTGTTATCAAAATATTTTGTTCCAGTGACTCAATCAAAACGGTCATCGCAACAGTTTTCAAATCATTGTAATTTGGGACATTTGAAGTATATAAGTGTTCATCACCAAAAGGATAACTACCCAAAATTTTTAGGAGAGATGTTTTTAGTTTATCCGTAGCAAGTGAATCTTGTATATCTCATAACTTATTTCAAATAAGCGATCAGATAATTATCACATAGACATAAGGGGCTCTATTTACATCAATTAGGTATGACAGCAGGGGCTATCTTATTCTATGTTTAGAAAAATCTTCATTATTTTCACTGATTTAGCTTTAAAAAACGTTTCCACAAACCTCCCAATCCCATTTCTCTTTGATTGCGAGTGATTGCGTATGTGGTGATGTGAAACACGCTCATAACAAGCCGAGTCAAGATCTGAACCGATAATTTCCTCATCGGTTATTCGATGTGTCACTTCGAAGTAAATATGAAGTGCATTTTCCAAGCTAAAAACAAAACGGTAAAAACAAGGGAGGAAACGAATCATGTTGACAATACTAAAAAAAAAGTAAGAATTTTGAGGCATGTTTCGAACACTATTTTGAAGTGACGAGAGTTCATACCATAAGGAGTTTGCTGTTAGGTACGCTACAAATAATTTACCTCCAAAATAAATAAATTAAATCACCAATTTCATACCACAATTTTTAAGTTTTATTTATATAATTTTAGAATGTATAAGTTTCACATATTTATTTTTAAAAAATTAATATTTGAGATTTATATTAAAAAAAATTATTTTTAATATTAGATCCCATTACTTTTCCTATCTTAAACTTGTATCTAACATTACTCAAAGCACCAATTTTTCTTTTTCAAAATTGCATTTTTGCAAACTAATTAAGTGTTTCACACCTTCTTTTTCATACTTAATTCATATGTTACCTTTTTCTTTTAGGGAAGATAACATCTTGTAGCTTTCGGATTAGTCTTAAGTCTGGTTTGGATGATGAGTTGAGATAATTTGTGAATAGCAGTAAAATAATTTGTGAATAGTAGTAAAACTGTTTATAAGTAGTAGTGACATGATTTAAGTTAAAATGTTTTATGAGGTTTTGAAAAATTATAGAGAAAAAGTTAAGCAAAAATATTATAAAATTAAAATATTGTTATAATATAATTTTTTAATATTATTTTATTTTGAAATTTGAAGAAATTGAATTATTTTTTATGTTTTCTTTGAAAGTTTAGAAAAATTGTGATAATTAGATAGTGATTCATAATAGTTTCATATGATACATTTGATCTACTTTATAACAAAAAATAATTAACAATATAATATATCACATCAAATCACATCAATAAGTTTAATTTTGTAGAATTACTTTGTAACTAAATATTTATCTACCAAATATAGAAAAAAATTTATTTTTTTATTTTTATTCATACTCATAACATGATCTGGTGCACAAGGAATGACGCACGTGCAAGCTCCAACTAGTAGTAAGGAAAAAGTATACATTGTAACTGAAATCCTTAAAGCTTTCAAGATCGCAAACTTAGAGCTGGGTTAATCCTGCAACTAGCTGAGATTTTTAAATAGATCAAAGGAGATCCAATCATAAGTAAAATATATTCAAGTGTGACCCAAAAGGTCGATGAATTGCTTTTGAGGATGAGCTAAAGAGGAAGGCTGAATTAAAGACAATTTGGAGAGAAGAATACGTGTGTAAAGAATGTTATAGCTAAGCCGAGTGAAGCATGCAATTTTTTTTATGGTATAGATCTAACGAATGAAAATAAAATCACGTCAGTTTATCAAATTATTTCTATATAATATTTTTTTTTTATGAATGAAGCAATATTTTTTCCAACGTGAACGTGTAGATGAGGATTTGAATATATAAAGTTGATGTCTGATGACCACGCACCCAAAAGCAACGTATATAAGGGATTACATGAATCTTGAATCACGAATGTGTAAATAAAAATGGAAAAAAGGAAAGCTAGAGACGGGATAAAGTTGATGTTGATCATTACATTTTATTTCAATCCAGTCTTGATGTTGAATGCTCGAACGTACAGTAATCTCCACTAATCGTGCACTTTTTTAAAGTTGCGCGAAACATGACTTTCAGCATTATGCTACTTATCTTTCTACATAATATATTTTCTATATTTTAAAATTATTTTTTTATTAATTAATATTTTTTATTTTATTTTATTTTTATTAAAATAATTATCTTGTTCTATTTATCATCCATATACCATATTTATTATATAAAAAAATTAATATAAATGTGATGTGGGAGAACTATAAATAAAATTATTAAAAACTATACAAAATAATAAAAAATTAAGTATAATTTGTGGGGGTAAGAAGAATGAGTAGGACTCTTTTTTCCGAGTTAAACCCGTACGTCAATAATTGATTTCAAATGGAGCGCCACACCCATGCTGAAGTATTGGATGGGTTCCAGCTTTATGAAAAAGTAATATGACAAAAACGAAGAAAAGAAAAAGTAAGATGAGCATTCCAGTCAAAATAAATTAAAAACTAAAAAAATAAAAGAACATCAGATGACCCCCTGACGCGGAAGTCTCTCTTCAAATAACTTCTCTCTTTTTTTTTATTTTTTTCATATATGATAATCATAAGAGAAATATGTAATTTTATAAAAGTAAATTTAGTTTAAGGTGATACAATAGATTGTAGAATGATGATATCTATAGTTTCAATCTTCTTCTTTTTGTATTTCTAGACGTCATATTGTGTTATCGGTACAGAATTTAAGCACAAGGCTACAAACTAGAGCGTAATACAAAATTCAAGGCGATAAAAATTTAAGTAATGCGAGGAACACTACATTTGATAACTATTAATAAAAGTCTATTCTTAAAATGAGAATTAAATATTACTATTAATTTTGGTGCTAATGCAAACCAGACAGTACTTAGCCAAACAAGGGGTTAGACTTCACTTATCACTATATCAGAATTATCATCCCCTCCAATGGGTGCACCATCGTCTTCATGAACAGGAAAGTTCAAAACAACTGGAAGTTGCAACTCCAATGAAGTTATGGTAGTTGTCGTGCTTTCCTCAAATGGTTCTCTAGGCATTCCAGTTTGTTGAAGCTGCAACGCATAATTTAGGTAATACAACACATCGTGCATAGTCGGCCTCTCAATACTAAATGCCTTCAAACACTTTTCTACAATAACACCAAATATTCTCAATGAACTAGGTTTAATGTTACCAACAAGTACTGGATCGATAATGTTCTCTAGTTGGCCTTTCTTTTGCCATAGCATCCCCCATTCTGCTAAGTTCACTTCATCTAACTGAGATGACTGTATAATAGCCGGTCTAGCACAGAGAACTTCAAGAAGTACAACTCCAAAGGAGTATACATCAGATTTCTCTGTCAATTGCAGGGTTGTAAGGTATTCTGGATCAAGATAACCAAAGCTACCTTTTACACCCATGGTGAAGTTGTCTGGATCGGGAAGGCCGGATTTCGAAAGGCCAAAGTCGGCAACTTTAGCCACATAATGTTCATCGAGCAGAATGTTTGTTGACTTCACGTCGCGGTGAATGATTCCTCCAGCCCGACCAGTGTGTAGATAGTGTAGACCTTTTGCCGCACCGATGCAGATTTCTAGTCTTTGCTCCCAAGATAATTCAGACAATGAAGTTGATCTCTCATAATTGTCATCTGAATGATAGAGGTGATCTCTCAAAGTCCCCTTTTCCATGAACTCGTAAACCAATATCATCTCATGTCGTTCATCGCAATATCCAATCAGAGAAACAAGATGGCGGTAACGAATCTGAGACAACACCATGATCTCCGTTTGGAATTCCTCCAGACCCTACCCATGTCCTGGATCACTTCATTTCACGGCCACTTTGGTACCATTTTTAAGAGTTCCTTTGTAGACTTTCCCGAATCCACCCTCACCAATCAATAGCTTTGCATTGAAGTTCTTCGTTGCACTCAGTATTTCAGAAAAAGGTACCCTTAAACTAAGGTTTAGACTGGGAGCAAGGGAAGCATTAGGACCTCTTTGAGTCAACCTGCTATGCGAGCTAAACCCTCCATACAGAGGCACTTCCAAAATCTGATCATGCCCTGGCTTCCTAAATTTCAAACCCAACACCACCAATATTACCAAAATGAAAAAAGTCCCACTACATGCAGGACCAATTATAGCAGGGGAGAGTTTCTTTTTCCCTACTTCAATTTCCCTAGGAGGAGTGAAACCTGATTGGTTCACTACCTCGAGAATCTCCAGCCCATTCAAAAAGGCATTATGTATCCGAGAGTCCTCCACTCGGCTGATACTAGCATTCACAAATCCCAAACCATCGGAATCAACCACAAAATCGATGTAAAATGGAAAAGCGCCCACCCCTTTTGTTATATTGTAAGGATTGATCACCTCACTGAAATTTCTATTGATATAGAGATTGAACCACAAGTCATTAGGTGTTGCACTTACTACGTCAGAGAAATGGACCCGAAGAAAGTTCTCAGAATTCTTATTAACAGGAAAACTCCAAGTTATGTTTGGAAAACTGGAGTTGCTGCTACTTTCTGTAAATTGTTTCGCCGTCTTATACACAAAAGGTGGGGCAATATACTTGGTGATCCTTTCGAGGTCGTAATTAGGCATTTCACCTTTGTACTGATCATGCGTTTCATTTTTTGGGCTCTGTAAGTAATCTTTATCTGGATCCCAATTCCTCCATAACTCGTCGAACTGGGACCTAGAGTTGGCCCCAACGTCGATCCTATGGACTTTATGCAAAACCTTGGAGCGCAAACGACTGTAGTTACTCTTAGCTCCTTGAGAAGTAATGTACGGGGCCTGATCGGGGATGAAACTCTCGGGGCCAAGAAAAACTTCTATGGCATTCACAAAAGCCGAAGATGTGTCGTAGGGTATGAAGTAGATTTTAAATTCACCTTTTGGGATGGTGAGCAAGAATTCCTCAATCTTTGGAGAACTAGTAACGTTTCGAAACCTATAGTTCGTCAAAAGTGAAAGCCTAGAAACTGAAACATTGAACCAAGCAACAGACATATCAGTATGTGACAAGAAAACAAAGAAATGGAGGCGTACAATGTATGTGCCATCCTGGTTGATGTGAAACCTATATAAAGACGGGTGTTTGAAAATTATTGCCGTTTGATAAAGAGGTGAGCTGCTTGCTGATGAGTTGCTGTTTTTGACAATTTCTCCCTTTCCGACTAAGAAACCTCGGTCGCCAACAAAGACTCGGGTATCGACGTTGGTGTTGGAATGTGCTCCACAGTTGATGAAGTAATTTTCAGGAGGAGAGTAAGCTGAGGAGAGAAGCAGAAGTAAGGAGATATGAAGAGATAAGAAAAGACAGAGTTGGAAAAGAAGCTTATGGGAAAGAAGAACTTCCATAAATTTTCTGCTAAGGATTGCTACTTTTCAGTGGTTATGAATATCTGAAAATGGAATAACGGTGGTGACGATCATGAAATTCATGGATGGACATGTATAGCAGTGGAAATCTTAAAGAAAGACTATGACTTGGAAATATGTCATCATTCCATTAATTTCATAAAGAATGGCAAAAAGCAAAGAAATAAAAAAAAAACAAAAATAAAAGAGGTGGGAAACCGAGGGGCCCCACAAGAGAGTAAAGAATGGGGTAAAAGAGATAAGAGTTTTGCTACATACAAGTACAGTTGCGTACTAATCTGTGTACCAATATTGATTTATTCATATTTAAAATTTAAATTAACACTATTTTTAATAAAATCTACTTTTTGACCAATCACATTATATTAATGTATAAATTAGTGTACAATTATACTTACAACTATATTTTTTCAAAAAGATATTGGTGCTATAGCACGGGAAAACAATAATCGATACCTAATCTTGAAAACAGCTGCACGTTCTATTCCCGAGTAATAATTGAACCGAGCCATGGGCGGGTACTAAGCGGTTAGCCGAACGAGCCATGGGAGGGTGAGAGTTGGTGATTTGTTGGTTGTCGGTTTGGTGGTTTGTGCGTCTACCGTGGGCTGTGACAGTGGGGAAGACGTGGGGTTGTTGGGTTCGACAATGGTGGTGATGGGTGCGACAATGGTTGGCTTGGCTTAGAACAGAGGGTTGGGGCTGGATGTGTTGCAGGACAGAGCACGGAGGCCTCGGCAGCATGAGGTGGTGTCTAGCATGACCATAGAGGGTCCTCCATGGCCTGACCGTGCGTGGGCTGGGAGGTGCGACACTGTGAGGAAAACTTGCGTGTGGGACGTCAACGTGGCTGGATTGCGGGGTGGTGAAAACTTACAGAGAGAGAGAGAGAGATTGTGAGGAAATAAAGTGTAGAGACGTGGGAAAGTAGAAACTGGAAGGAGTGAAAATCGGGAGTGAGCGAGCAACCGACGGGGGAGGGGAGAGAGAAAAAAGAAAAAGTACTTTCTGACGTCAAAACGAAGTCGTTTCTGGCGGGTGGGCTCTCCTCCTGGGCCGGTTTTGAGTATGGGCCTAGTATTACATTCTCTCTCTCATTTTAACTCTTAAAAGATCTAAATGAAAAACGCACTAAATGTTTTAAATAACATTACAAAAATGGCATTGAATTGTTTGTTGTGAATTAAATTTTAGATAATTTTATATGTATATATGAACTCCAATTCAAGCAAATCACCACAAAATTGACAAAATTGAGGTATATATTAAATACTGTTCTCATAGTTATCTATGAACTTGTATCTTTAAGATCGAATTCTAATTTATATAAAAAGTTATTTTATTTTTAAATCGGTATATAAAGTACACAATTGACATCATTATAATTCTCAAACTATTTTTTGGTTAAAAATATTTCCTCTACAAAAAATAGTACTGATTAATAAAATTGGAGTGAAGTTTTCTTTTAAAAAAAAAATGCAACCTTCTAACAACTTTAACGGTTAAGATCAATGGTTTATTTGCATCAGTCTCAAAAATGAAAGTTGCTAAAGAGAGGTCGGAACTCTAATATATAACTAAAACGTTGATTTTCCTATATATATATAATAGTTAAAAACTTTCACAAATGATTGAGAATTATAATGATGTCAATTGTATTATAAATTTCAAATTTTGTAATTTTTAGCTAAATAAATCAAATGTAGGAAAGTAAATATTTTGTCAATTTCTCTTAAATATATTTAACATTTTTCTTCCTATAATGATCACAGTCTTTCTCCTCCTTTAAATTGGTCAAACTTTAAGGTCGTGCCGAACCAAATTTGGGGGTAATTAAGAACAAGAAATCAAAGCGATTGACAGATCACTTATATCAAGGTTTAATTAATTTAGTGGTCGTTGAAATGAACCTTAACAAGGGGGGTGAGGCATGCAAGATCTGAACAACTTCCTGTCTAATTTCTCCGTCAATAATTGATGGTTTCAAATGGAGGGCCACACCAATGCTAAATCATTGGGCGGATAACATTTTAGTGAAAAGTAGGCATCCCATTCCAAAAGCGAAAAAGTAATAAGAAGAGATATGGCCCCATTGCATTGAGGTGAGACCCAACTCTCAATCTTTTCATATTACTTTTTCCATAAGATATATTTTTAAAAGGCTTCAGAAACTTTCAATAACATCTTACATCCACAACTTCCCAAACTATAATTTTCCAAACAAGCCAGAAATGTAATGCAAATCGGCATGACTAATAATTGGATTTAGACTTCACTTGCCTCTGTATAAGAACTATCGTCCTCTCCAATGAGTCCATTATCATCTTCATCGGCAGGAAAATTCAAAACAACTGGAAACTGCAACTCCAATGAACTGTTCATTGTCGTGCTGTCCTCGGATGACTCTCTGGGCATCCCAGTTTCTTGAAGCTTCAATGCATAATTTAAGTAATATAGCACATCATGAGAGGATATTTGCCCTCAAACACTTCTCTACAATATAACCAAATATTCTCAATGAACTTGGCTTGATTTTACCAACAAGCACCGGATTGATAATTCTCTCCAGTTGGGCTTTGCTTTGCCACTGCATCCCCCATTCAGCTAAGTTCACCTCATCCTGTTGATCAGGTGACTTTATAATGACCGGTCTAGCACAAAGAACTTCAAGAAGTACAACTCCAAAAGAGTATACGTCAGACTTCTCTGTCAACTGTAAAGTAGTGAGGTATTCTGGATCAAGATAACCAAAGCTACCCTTTACACCCGTGGGGAAGTTGTCCGGATCGGGAAGGCCGGATTTCGAAAGGTCGAAGTCGGCAACTTTAGCCACATAACGTTCATCAAGAAGAATGTTTGTTGACTTAATGTCACGGTGAATGATTCCTCCAGTAGGACCGGTGTGTAGATAGTGCAGGCCCTCTGCAGCACCAATGCAAATTTCTAGTCTTTGCTTCCAAGACAATTCAGACCGTGAAATTGATTTCTCAGAGTTGTTATCTGAATGATAGAGGTGATCTCTGAGAGCCCTATTTTTCATGAATTCATAAACCAGTATCATCTCACGCTGTTCATCACAATATCCAATCAGAGAAACAAGATGGCGGTGCCGGATTTGAGATAACACCATGATCTCTGTTTGGAACTCCTCTAGACCCTGCCCATGTCCTGGTTCGCTTCGTTTCACAGCCACTTTCCTGCCATCTTTAAGTGTTCCTTTGTAGACTTTCCCAAATCCACCCTCCCCAATCAATAGCTTTGCATTGAAGTTCTTAGTTGCATGCTGTAATTTAGCAAAAGGTACCCGTAAACTGAGGTTTAGACTAGGAGCAAGGAAAGCATTAGCGCCTCTTGGAGTCAACCTGTTATTGGCACTAAACCCTCCATAAAGAAGCACTCCCAAAATGGGGTCAGGCCCTGGTTTTCTGTATTTTAAAGCCAATGCCACGATCATTATCAAAATGAAAAATGCCCCAATACATAGAGGACCAATTACAACAGGGGAGAGTTTCTTCTTCTCTGTTTCACTCTTCCCATTTGGAATGAATTGATTTGATTCCTTCACGACCTCCATAATCTCTAGCCCACTCAAAAAGGCATCAAAAGGCTTAGAGTCATTATTTGGGCCGATACTAACATTCATAGATCTCGAACCATCCGAATCAACCACAAAATCCACGTAAAATGGAACTTCAAGGGATGGAGATCCAGTTACGTTATATGGCCAGATCTCCCGACTAAACTTGCTATTGATAAAGAGGTTGAACCTCAAGATATTTTCAAATTGACTTATTATGTCGGAGAAATGGGCTCGAAGAAAGTATTTAGAATTCTTTTTGACAGGAAAACTCCAAGTTATATTTGTTAAACTAGAGTTGCTGATACTATGATCTGAAAAATTTCTGGCCGTCTGATACACAAAAGCTGGGGCAATATACTTGGTGATCCTTTTGTTCAACTCGTATTTAGGCATTTCACCGTTGTACGGTTCAGACGTTTCATTTTCCTGGCTCTGTAAGTAACGATAATCTGGATCCCAAGTCCTCCATAACTCATCGGGCGGGGACGTATTACGGGCTCCAACGTCGATCCTATAGATTAATTTATGTAGAACCTTAGAGGTCAAACCACTGTAGTCACTCTTATCTCCTTGAGAAGTAACGTGAGTGGCCTTATCAGGGATGAAGTTTTCGGGGCCAAGAAAGACTTCTATGGCATTCACAAAAGCCGAAGAATTCTCGTAAGGTACGAAGAAGATTTTAAATTCACCTTTTGGAATAGTGAGCAAGAATTCCTCAATCTTTGGAGAACTAGTAACGTTTCGGAAGCCATAGTTCGTCAAAAGTGAAAATCGAGAAAGTGAAACATTGAACCGCAGATCATCAGTATACAGTGACATGAAAACAAAGAAATGGAGGCGTACAATGTATGTACCAGTCTGGTTGATGTTGAACTTATATAAAGCCTGGTGTCGGAAAATTCTTGCCGCTTGATAGAGATCAGGTGAAGTGCTTGTTGTTGATTTGCTGTTTTTGACAGTTTCTCCCTTTCCGCGTAAGAAACCCCGATCACCAACGAAGACTCGGGTGCTGGCGCCTGAGGTATTGCCGTTGGTGTTGGATTTCGCTCCACAGTTGATGAAGTAAATATTAGGAGGAGAGTAAGCTGAAGAGAGAAGCAGAAGTGAGGTGATATGGAGAGTTAAGAGAAGACCGAGTTGGAATAGAAACTTATGGGATGGAAGAACTTCCATGGATATTTTGGTAAGGATTGCTGCTTTCTTAGTGGTTATGGGTATATGAGAATGGAATAAAGGTGGTGACAATCATGAAATTCTGGGATATGCATGCATCGCAAATGAAATCTTAAAGAAAGACTACGACTTGGACATGAATTATTCTACCTATTTCGTAAAGAAAGGCAGTGTTAGTAGAAATTAAGGCAATGTATTATACTACTTACAAATCGAGTTATACTACAACATCAATCATAAAATATTAAATGAAAATATTTTTATACTAATAATTGATTTGATAGATTTTCATTTGTTATTTTTGGATAATGCGCTTAGTCGAGATGATTTGATATAAAAGATGAAAGTAGAAAAAAATATTGTTGTAATATTATTTTTTTATATTATTATTTGTTTTAAGATTTCAAAAAGTTAAATTATTTATTATATTTTATGTAAAAATTTATAAAAATTATAATTTGAGATGAGATAAAAAACTGAGCCTTAATTGAGATATGCATATTTTATATCAATAAACATGCTATATAATTTTTTAAGAAAATTACTAAAATGTTAGATTGGTTTAAGATGGATTCTTAATTTCCTACCCCACTAATAATATTTTGTCTTCTTTCCTTTTCTTTTATCTCTCTTGTTTGGAAAGAGAAATAGAAAAAGCTATTAATAATGGTGTTACAACACAAGGTTATAATTTATATTATAAGGTGATTATTTTATCTTTCATCATTAATTGAATATGCCATTTTATCTCCAAGTGACTTTAGGCAGAAGTTTTTAATACATTCCCAATAACTATTGATAAATGGGAAGGATAAATTGTCTTTTAGCTTAGTCAAGATGTGACATGAATAATTTCCTCATCAATAATTCAGTCTAAGGGGGGTTCACATCAATTGTAAATTTATTGGATGTGTCATTTCAAGTAATATGAAGTGCATTTTCACAGCTAAAAACAAAAGAGAGGGAATCTAATCATGTTGACAATACCTAGAAAAAAAAAAAAAGGAAAATGATAGATCTCTCGCTAGGGGATCCGGTTGGGAGCCACCGCTCCCAGTGTTTTTTTTTTTTTTCTTAGTGGTTAAGAAAAAATTATTTAATATTATTTTGATTTTTTTATATTTTTTTAAATATTAAAAAATATTAAAAAAATGATGTGAAAAAAAAAAACAAAAAGACCAAAAAAAAATTTGGCCTAGCGGGAGCCCCCAGCGGTGGCCATAGCATTACTAAAAAGAAAATGTGATTTATATTTTTGTTGTACGTTTAGTTATCTTGAATGTTGACGATGATGTTGATTATTTTTTTAATAAATATTTTTGTTGTAAATATTTATGCAGTATTTATTTTTGTTGTAAATATTTATGCAGTTTTGTAAATATATTTAAGACTTATATTATTATTATTTTGAATTATAGTTTATATATAATTAATTTATTTATATTTAAAATATATTAAAATAATACTGATATCGAAATATTTCGTTCTAGTTACTCGATTAAAACGGTCACCACAACAGTTTTTAAAACTTTATTTGAAACATTTGAAGTATATAAGTGTTCATTCCAAAAATTTTAAGAGAAATGTTTTCAATTTATCCTTAGTGCTTGTTTATCTCATAACTTATTACAAATAAGCGATCAGATAGTTATCACATCAAATAAAAGACATCAGGAGCTCTATTTACGTCACTTAGATATGACAGCAGGGGCCATCTTCTTCTATGTTTAGAAAAATCTTCATTATTTTCACTGACTTAGCTGTTAAAGACGTTTCCACGAACCTCCAAATCCCATTTCCCTTTGATTGCGAGTGATTGCGTGTGTGGTGATGTGAAACACGCTCAGAACAAACTGAGTCAAGATCACCCGCTAATTTCCTCATCAATAATTCATATCACATGGGGCCACAGCAATGCTAAAGTATTTATCCGATGTGTCACTTCGAAGTAAATATGAAGTGCTTTTTCCAAGCTAAAAACAAAACGGTAAAAACAAGAGAGGAAACGAATCATGTTGACACTACTGAAAAAATAAGTAAGAATTTTGAGGCATGTTTCGAACACTATTCTGAAGTGACGAGTGTTCATGCCATAAAGAGTTTGCTGTTAGGTACGCTACAAATAATTTACCTCCAAAATATAATAAATTAAATCAACAATTTCATACCACAATTTTAAATTTCTACTTATATAAATTTAGAATTTACAAGTTTCGCATATTTATTTTTTAAAAATTTTGATATTTGAGATTTATATTAAAAAAATTATTATTTTTTATAATAGATCCCATTTCTTTTCCCATTTTAAACTTGTATCTAACATTACTTATTTAAAATTTTTCTTTAACAAAATTGCATTTTTGCAAACTAATTAAGAATTTCACATCTTCTTTTTCATACTTAATTCATATGTTACCTTATTCTTTTAGGGAAGATAACATCTTGTAGCTTTCAGATTAGTCTTAGGTCTGGTTTGGATGATAAGTTGAGATAAGATGAGTTGAGATCATTTCTGAATAACAGTGAAATAGTTTGTGAATAGTAGTAAAATTATTTGTGGGTAGTAGTGACATGGTTTAAGTTAAAATGTTTTATGGGATTTTGAAAAATCATAGAGAAAAAGTTAAGCAAAAATATTATTTTTTAATATTATTTTTGTTTTTAAATTTGAAAAAGTTGAATTATTTTATATATATATTTTGTTTGAAAGTTTAGAAAAATTTAATAATTAAATAGTGATTTATACAAACTAATATGGTTTCATATGATATGCTTGATTTATTTTATAATAAAAAATAATTAACAATATAATGTATCACATACAACCACATCAATAAATTTAATTTTGTAAAATTACTTTGTTACTAAAATATTTATCTACCAAATATAGAAAAATTTTTATTTTTTATTTTTATTCATACTCATTACATGATCTGGTGCACAAGCTCCAACTAGTAGTAAGGAAAAAGTATACATTGTAACTAAAATCCTTAAAGCTTTCAAGATCGCAAACTTAGTGCTGGGTGAGCTAAAGATCGCAAGCTTTCAAGGTCGATGAAGTGCTTTTGAGGGCCGGGTGAGCTAAAGAGGAAGGCAGAATTGAAGAGAATTTGGAGAGAAGAGTAGGTGTGTAAAGAATCTTATAGTTAAGATTGAAGGATGTATTTTTTTGTAAAATAAATCTAACAGATTAGATGAAGTCACTTCAAATTGTAAAGACAGAATTGAAGGGAATTTGGAGAGAAGAGTACGGATGTAAAGAATCTTATAGCTATAAATATGCTGGGTAAAGATCATAAATAAAATTATTAAAAAATATAAGAAATATAAAAAATTAAGTATAATTTGTGACTTAACAAGAATGAGTAGACTCTTTCTTCCGAGTTAATCCCCGTACGTCAATAATTGATTTCAATGGAGGGCCACATTAATGCCGAAGTATTGGACGGGTTCCAGCTTTATGAAAAAGTAATATGAAAAAAACGAAGAAAAGAAAAAGTAAGATGAGCATTGCAGTCAAAATAAATTAAAATATAAAAAAATAAAAGAACGTCAGTTAACCCCATGACGCGGAAGTCTTTTCATATAACTTCTCCCTCTGTTTTTTTTTTTCATATATGATAATCAAAAGAGAAATATGCAATTTTATACAAGTAAATTTAGTTTGATGTGATACTGTAGATTGTAGAATGATGATATTTATAGTTTCAGCCTTCTTCTTTATGTGTTTCCAGACGTCATATTGTGGTATCTAGCACTGTTCATCAACCCGACCTGACCCAACAAACATTCTGACTCAACCTGAAATGTCTGCCTTCCGTTTGGCCGATAGCCGATACTCGACCCGATAGGGATCTCGGAATAGTGTTCCGACCCTTTTTTTTTTTTAAAAAATCTCCTTCCTTTGAACGAAAAATAATAATAAGAGTCGCCCTTAATTACCAAGAGTCATGCCTCTTAACTTCTGTTTGGATTCTCTTTTACACTCATTAATGAAAAAGCTTAAGTATTTTTCAAACTGTATTATAAAAACTTGCCCCGAGCTGGTATTTATAGGACTTTCTAGTGTTTTTGACTTCATATTCTACTTCTGGCTGTCTGGTTTGGGCTTGATTTTCATTTGAAGGACAAGAAACTAAAGTTGCAATTTACAACCAAATTATTGCAACTCATAATTAAAAACAATCCCAAATCAGAAATCAAAGCAACCCAGCAACTCATAATTAGTCAAAGCAACCCAACAACATAGAAATCACCCAAGCATTCATGAACCAAACTGAACAAGTTAGAAATGAAAACAACCCCACATCAGAAATCAAAGCTTGTTTTTCCAAGAGTCATGCAGTTTTCTTCTCTTCTTTTTCTTCGATGGCTAGATGGTAGATGTTTTGGCTCAATTGCAGAAATTTAATGCTTGTTTTTCTGCATAATGTTGCAGTTATGGAATGGCTATTCCTCATTTGGAGCAATAGTATTCCTATGGAATAGTTACCCACAAGAATACTTTTTTTTATAGGTAAGTTACCAACAGGAATACTAAAGTAACCAAATGAAAAAATAGCACATCATTCAAAACTCTAGTCCATGTACCAAACAATGTTATGAGTGAATAAACAAACACTACCAACTAACAGA
Organism: Carya cathayensis; assembly: GCA_011037825.1. Taxonomy (NCBI): domain Eukaryota; kingdom Viridiplantae; phylum Streptophyta; class Magnoliopsida; order Fagales; family Juglandaceae; genus Carya; species Carya cathayensis. The sequence continues at coordinate 19,253 of QGSO01000285.1, read as the reverse complement.
AAAGTAATGCCACTAAATATTCACTGCATACCAATTTGACCTTATCGCATATGGTATGTCTGATCCTCCCACTGCCAAATGGTTCTGACTTCAAGAAAGATTTAGCATCACACTTCATCCGAATCAATTAAAAATTGCTTGCACATAATGATATCTTTTGGCTAGTAATAATTATAGGCTTATTGTTCAGATTACTGCATCCTCATATGTTAGCAGATCATCAGAATAGGAGCTCAAAAGTATGTTTATTCAATTTCCAGATTTCTCTTGCAAACAAAAGATTCTAGGCTTATGAACATTTTCTTTTGTTTATAAACTTTAAATTATTAATAGGGATTAGTTTCAAATAAAAATCAGACATTAACACTGTTTGTGAATCAAGATATGAACTCATCTCTATGTATATATATGGAGTATAGGGAAGAAAGAATAAAGGGTAGAACAAAAACCATAGAATATGGTATGTTCTAGTAGCCTATAACTTATTCGCCAGTGTTGTCCATTGTTTAGACTTAATTCACCAAGATCAATGAAGGACAAATAAACATAACGACAAGTTAGGCACATGGAGCTCTGTTGATCCAGTGGCAGGCTTACTTGTTTTGCAGATAAATGACTAAATAACCCTGCTCTCAATCTTTCTATTTCGGCATTTCATCCTCCAACTGATTTTCACGTTTCCAACCTCTGTTGCTGGATAGCCTACATGTTTTTTTCTTTTTTTGGTTTTTTTTCCCCTTTATTTTCTCTTATTATCATTCAATTTTGGTCAAAAGTTAAATCCTCATCCACCATTAATTTTCCTCCCTTTCCCTCCAGCATTTTGATTGGCATGGAGGACGGCCCATGTGCCACCACAACCGCAATAGGGTCCATTCGTCACTCTAGTCTCCACCTAACAACATTTTACGATTTTTAATTTATATTTATATTGAAGAGTCCTTTGTCCTCTAAAAGAAGATGATAATTTTTAATTCTCTTTCTAGAGATTTAGAAGACGATAGCGTGAGAAGATCAAACTTTGATCTAAAAAGAAAACCAATATGCAGGAGATCAAAAGGATGGAAATAACGCATGAAACCCAGATAGAAGTCATAATGCAGGACTTTCCCACGAAACCCATAATGCAGGAAATTCTAGTGTTTCCAAATGTAGGACTTTCCCGATAGAAATCAGTCAGTAACGCATGAAACCCACATCCCATGAAACCCAATGAGTTAGCTGGAACACCTCACAAGCGACTACTTTCCCATGAAACCCAGATCCTATCTTGACCCAAGAGAGCCTATTGCAGTAAACATAACCCAAAGAAAAGCATCCTAACAAAGCGAAAATACACATACGAAAATCACAATAACAGAGAGAGAGAGAGAGAGAGAGTAATACGGTGGAGACTTGAGGGAGACCTTTTGACTCAGAGCAATGCCGACGGAGAGAATCACAGATTCACAACTATGAAAATGTCGAACAAAGCACTGCACATTTTGGGTGGAAAACGGGTTACGGGTATTACTCGATAAAAATACAAACGGTTACGATATAACTTGTTTCCGATTCATCTTGTTAACGGGTAGAGATTTCGGGTCGGGTCGGGTCGAAAAAACGGACGGGTCAGCCAACCGGTTTATTTGTACAGGCCTAGTGGTATCGATACAGAATTTAAGCACAGCTGCAAACTAGAGCGTAATACAAAATTTATGGAGATAAAAATTTAAGTAATGCGAGGAACACTACATTTGATAACTATTAATAAAAGTCTATTCTTAAAACGATAATTAAATATTACTATTAATTCAGGTGCTAATACAAACCAGACAGTACTTAGCCAAATAAGTGGTTAGACTTCACTTATCTCTATATCAGAACTATCATCCCCTCCAATGGGTGCACCGTCGTCTTCATGAACAGCAAAATTCAAAACAACTGGAAGCTGAAACTCCAATGAAGTTATGGTAGTCGTCGTGCTTTCCTCAAATGGTTCTCTAGGCATTCCAGTTTGTTGAAGCCGCAGTGCATAATTTAGGTAATACAACACATCGTGCATAGTCGGTCTCTCAATACTAAATGCCTTCAAACACTTTTCTACAATAACACCAAATATTCTCAATGAACTAGGTTTAATGTTACCAACAAGTATTGGATCGATAATGTTCTCGAGTTGGCCTTTCTTTTGCCACAGCATCCCCCATTCTGCTAAGTTCACCTCGTCCAGCTGAGATGACTGTATAATAGCCGGTCTAGCACAGAGAACTTCAAGAAGTACAACTCCAAATGAGTATACATCAGATTTCTCTGTCAATTGCAGAGTTGTAAGGTATTCTGGATCAAGATAACCAAAGCTACCTTTTACACCCATGGTGAAGTTGTCTGGATCGGGAAGGCCGGATTTCGAAAGGCCAAAGTCGGCAACTTTAGCCACGTAATGTTCATCGAGCAGAATGTTTGTTGACTTCACATCACGATGAATGATTCCTCCAGCCTGACCAGTGTGTAGATAGTGTAGACCTTTTGCCGCACCGATGCAGATTTCTAGTCTTTGCTCCCAAGATAATTCAGACACTGAAGTTGATCTATCATAATTGTCATATGAATGATAGAGGTGATTTCTCAAAGTCCCCTTTTCCATGAACTCGTAAACCAATATCATCTCATGCCGTTCATCGCAATATCCAATAAGAGAAACAAGATGGCGATAACGAATCTGAGACAACACCATGATCTCCGTTTGGAATTCCTCTAGGCCTTGCCCATGTCTTGGATCGCTTCGTTTCACGGCCACTTTGGTACCATTTTCAAGAGTTCCTTTGTAGACTTTCCCGAATCCACCCTCACCAATCAATAGCTTTGCGTTGAAGTTCTTCGTTGCACTCAGTATTTCAGAAAAAGGTACCCTTAAACTAAGGTTTAGACTGGGAGCAAGGGAAGCATTAGGACCTCTTTGAGTCAACCTGCTATGCAAGCTAAACCCTCCATACAGAGGCACTTCCAAAATCTGATCATGCCCTGGCTTCCTGAATTTCAACCCCAACACCACCAATATTACCAAAATGAAAAAAGCCCCACTACATGCAGGACCAATTATAGCAGGGGAGAGTTTCTTTTTCCCTACTTCAATTTCCCTAGGAGGAGTGAAACCTGATTGGTTCACTACCTCCAGAATCTCCAGCCCATTCAAAAAGGCAAGATTTATCCGCGAGCCCTTCATTCGGCTGATACTAGCATGCACAAATCCCAAACCATCAGAATCAACCACAAAATCGATGTAAAATGGAACAGCACCTATCATCTGTGTTCTATTGTAAGGATTGATCTCCAAAGGGAAATTTCTATTGATATAGAGAATGAACCACAAGTCATTAGGTGTTACACTTACTACGTCAGAGAAATGGACCCGAAGAAAGTTCTTAGAATTCTTATTGACAGGAAAACTCCAAGTTATCTTTGGAAAACCGGAGTTGATGCTAGTAACTACAAATTCTTTCGCCGTCTGATACACAAAAGCTGGGGCAATATACTTGGTGATCCTTTCGGGTTCGTAATAAGGCGTTTGACCTTTGTACTGATCACGTGTTTCATTTTTTGGGCTCTGTAAGTAATAATTATCTGGATCCCAATTCCTCCATAACTCATCAATCTTGGACGTAGAACCCCCAACGTCGATCCTATGGACTTTATGCAAAACCTTGGAGCTCAAACGGTTGTAGTTACTCCTAGCTCCTTCAGAAGTAATGTATGGGGCATGATCAGGGATGAAGCTCTCGGGGCCAAGAAAGACTTCTATGGCATTCACAAAAGCCGAAGATGTCTCGTAAGGTACGAAGAAGATTTTAAATTCACCTTTTGGAATGGTGAGCAAGAATTCCTCAATCTTTGGAGAACTAGTCACGTTTCGGAAGCTATAGTTTGTCAAAAGTGAACGCCCAGAAACCGAAACATTGAACCGCATATCATCAGTATACAGTGACTTGAAAACAAAGAAATGGAGGCGTACAATGTATGTACCAGTCTGGTTGATGTTGAACTTATATAAAGCCTGGTGTCGGAAAATTCTTGCTGCTTGATAGAGATCAAGTGAAGTGCTTGCTGTTGAGTTGCTGTTTTTGAGAGTTTTTCCCTTCTTTCTGACTAAGAAACCCTGATCACCAACGAAGACTCGGGTGTTAGCACCCGGGGTATTGACGGTGGTGTTGGATTTCGCTCCACAGTTGATGAAGTAAATATCAGGAGGAGAGTAAGCTGAAGAGAGAAGCAGAAGTGAGGTGATATGGAGAGTTAAGAGAAGACCGAGTCAGAATAGAAACTTATGGGATGGAAGAACTTCCATGGATATTTTGGTAAGGATTGCTGCTTTCTCAGTGGTTATGGGTATATAAGAATGGAATAAAGGTGGTGGCAATCATGAAATTCAGGGATATGCATGTATCGCAAATGAAATCTTAAAGAAAGACTATTGACTTGGAAATTAATTATTCTACATATTTCGTAAAGAAAGGCAGTGTTAGTAGAAAGGCAGAGTCAAGAGGCCCACAAATGACAAAAGTATGGATTTCCATTTTTTTTTGTTTTTGTTCTTTTTTGTGATACAGGGATGGGGGGTTTCAAACTTCAATTTTTTATTTAGAGAGACATTAGACTCGTAATTGGTATAGTTTTCCTTTTAGTTATTATATGTAGTAAAGAATATAATATAATAAAATAAAAGTTTTGCTACTGGAAAGTTAGTGTCGGCGATCCATTACAATTATAAAAAAAAAAAAAAACAAATATCTTTTTATACTACCATCGGCAATGTATTATACTACGTACTTACAAATCGAGTTATACTACTTACAAATAAGTGTATAGACGCGCCTTTTATACTATGGGACAACATCAATCATAAAATATTAAATGAAAATATTTTTTATACTAATAATTGATTTGATAGATTTTCATTTGTTATATTTGGATAACGCGTTGGGATGAGATAAAACGAGATTAATTGAAATAAAAGTTAAAAGTTAAAAAAAATATTGTTAGAATGTTATTTTTTTATATTATTATTTGTTTTATGATTTGAAAAGGTTGAATTGTTTGTTATAATTAATGTAAAATTTATGAAAATTGTAATTATAAGATTGAGAAGAAACTGAGCCATAATTGAGATACTTATATTTTATATCAATAAACATGCTACATTTATTGGATGTGTCATTTCTAAGTAATATGAAGTACATTTTCCAAGCTAAAAACAAAAGAGAGGGAAATCGAATCATGTTGACAATACTTAGGAAAAAAAAATCAGAAATAAATACGGATTTTAACGATAATGTGGGTGTGGTGTAAAATTCTTCTTATAGAATTATTCATTTTAAAGTGACGAGTGTTCATCCAATGAAGAGTTTGCTATTTGCGACGCTATAAATAATTTACCTCCAAATTATAAAAAAAAAAGTAAATCACCAATTTCATACCACAATTCTAAAGTTTATCATTCAAAATAAAAAATGATTTATATTTTAAGATGTGTAAGTTTTGCACACACATTATTATTATTATTATTTTATAAAAAAGATAAGTTTGAGATGTAAATGAAAAAAAAAAGATTATCTTTCACGATAGGCTTTATTTTTTTTTTTTTCAAAAAATGTACACAATGATTGCATAATATCTCAAAACTGTATATTCTCATTTAAAATTCCTCTTTTACGAGATTGTATTTTGGTAAACTAATTAAGAGCCAATTCAAAGATGAAAAAGAGACCATATATAGTTATGATATACATAATATAAAATAGCTAAAATTAATTAAATCATTCGCTTTAGGGGCTCTTAGATCAGCAGTCTAGAAACCTTTTATCTAGGACCAAAGTTTTTAAACCGGTCCGGTTGAAATTTACCGTGCCTAAATAGTACCTGGCACAATGGAGGTGGACGTTACGTACTGGATAAAATACCAGTCATTTTGACGTGTTTTGGTTAATACCAGCCGATTTTCAATATTTCGACTTGTAAACAAAAGTCAGTCCAAAATAAAGGTTGATGTTGGATGGCGATTTTGTAACTAGCATTAGTATCAAATGGCCTTTTCGTAATTGAGTGATTCTGAAACTCAAAGTCCGAATGACCTTTTCGGTTTTTCAAAATTTTACTTACTCCACAACTCCCAAATTGGTACATTTATGTTTCAAAGAGATTTAAATGGGAAATGCTTATTCCTCATACAAGAAGGCAACCCATTTTTTTTGTTTTTTTATTTTTTTTTAACTTAATGATTACAAAAGTGTATTTAAATAATATTATGAAAAAAAATAAAAACAAAAATAATATAGTCACCATTAGTGACTTTTGTCTAAGATTGTAGCATGATCCATTTTAAATTTTTACCAACTGCACAACTCCCAACTTAGTACTATAAATATACGATGTTGGCATTTCAAGCGATCTCGCTGGTCCATATGTGAAAACATGTGATTCATATTTTGTTGTTTAGTTATCTTGAATTTTGATGATGATGTTGTTTATTTTTTTTGTAAATATTTTTGTTGTAAATATTTATGCATTGTTGTAAATATATTTAAGAATTATATTATTATTATTTTAAAATATAATTTATATATAATTAATTTATCTATATATAAATTATACCAAAACGGTATCGATATCAAAATGGTCACCACAATAGTTTTCAAAACTTTGTTCGGGACATTTGAAGGATAGAAGTGTTCATCACCAAAAGGATAACTGCCCAATAATTTCAGGAAAGATGTTATCAGTTCATGTGAAACTTTATATATCTCATAACTTGAATTTTAAATAAGCAGTCAGATAGTTATCACATCAAATAAAAAGACATCAGGGGTTCTATTTATATCACTTAGATATGACAGCAGGGCCCATATTCTTCTATGTTTAGAAAAATCTCCATTATTTTCACTAACTTAGGTAATAAGATGTTTCCACGAACCTCCAAATCTCATTTCTCTTTGATTGAGAGTGATTGCGTGTGTGGTGATGCGAAACATGCTCATAACAAACTGAGTCAAGATCTGACCCGCTAATTTCCTCATCAATAATTCATATCACAGGCAGCCACAGCAAATCAGCAATGCTAGAGTATTTATTCGATGTGTCACTTCAAAGTAAATATGAAGTACATTTTCCAAGCAAAAAACAAAACGGTAAAAACAAGAGAGGAAACGAATCATGTTGACAATACTAGAAGAAAAGTAAGAATTTTGAGGCATGTTTCGAACACTTTTTTGAAGTGACGAGTGTTCATACCATAAAGAGTTTGCTGTTAGGTACGCTACAAATAATTTACCTCCAAAATAAATAAATTAAATGACCAATTTCATACCACAATTTTTAAGTTTTATTTATATAATTTTAAAATGTGTAAGTTTCCCATATTTATTTTTAAAAAATTAATATTTGCGATTTATATTAAAAAAATTATTTTTTATATTAGATCCTATTTCTTTTCCTATCTTAAACTTATATATAACATTACTCATTTAAAATTTTTCTTTTTCAAAATTACATTTTTGCAAACTAATTAAGAGTTTCACGCCTTCTTTTTCATACTTAATTCATATGTTACCTTTTTCTTTTAGGGAAGATAACATCTTGTAGCTTTTATATTAGTCTTAGGTCTGGTTTTGATGATGAGTTGAGATGAGTTGAGTTGAAATCATTTGTGAATAGCAATAAAATAGTTTGTGAATAGTAGTAAAATTCTTTGTAAGTAGTAATGACATGGTTTAAGTTAAAATGTTTTATGGGATTTTGAAAAATTATAAAGAAAAAGTTAAGCAAAAATATTATAAAATTAAAATATTGTTAGAATATAATTTTTTAATATAATTTTTGTTTTGAAGTTTAAAAAAGTTGAATTATTTTATATGTTTTGTTTAAAAGTTTAGAAAAATTGTAATAATTAGGTAGTGATTTATACAAACTAATATAGTTTCATATGATACGTTTGATTTACTTTATAATAAAAAATAATTAAACATATAATGTATCACATGCAACCACATTAATAAGTTTAATTTTGTAAAATTACTTTGTAACTAAAATATTTATCTACCAAATATAGGAAAAAAAATTATTTTTTATTTTTATTCATACTCATAACATGATCTGGTGTATAAGGAGGAATGAGGCACGTGCAAGCTCCAACTAGTAGTAAGGAAAAAGTATACATTGTAACTAAAATCCTTAAAGCTTTCAAGATCGCAAACTTAGTGCTAGGTTAATTCTGCAACTAGCTGAGATTTTAAATAGATTAAAGGAGACCCAAAAGGTCGATGAAGTGCTTTTGAGGGTGAGCTAAAGAGGAAGGCAGAATTGAAGACAATTTGGAGAGAAGGGTATGTGTGTAAAAGATGTTATAGCTACGCTGAGTGGAGCATGCATTTTTTTTTACGAAATTATTTTTATATTATTATGAAACTAATGAAAAGAGATAGAGCGAAATACAAAGAGAGAGAGAGAGAGACAAAGAGAATATTGCAAGAGAAAGAGTTGTTCTTCAATGTAAAACTTGATGCATATACAAGGGAATGATACCCATATATATAGGAGTACAAAGGGGTAGGTATAACTTAAGTCTCTATTTGATAGCTAAAAATAAGTCTTAATTGATGGCTCAATGGTCTTAATTAGTGACTAAAGATTGATCTTAATTGATGGTTCAATGGTTTTAATTAGTGACTATGTATGATTATACAAATAAGTTTATAACACTCCCCCTTTGGATGACCATACATAAAGAATATGCATCGTTAAGATCTTGCCAAGGAAAAACTCAGTGGAAAAAAACCAATGGCTAAAGAAAAGAATACAACATTCATGTGTACTGCCAAGTGCCTTAAGATTGCCTCATTAAAACCTTAAAAAGGAAAACTCAGTGGGATAAAACCTTAGCGAAGGAAAAAAAGTACAATTAGCACAAGTTTTCAAGACTTTACTCTCCCTGAAAAGTGCATGATAAGAGGTTTTCAAGTTTTCGCATTCTAATATTCTGCACAAGCTTATTAAATGTCGCAATTGGTAATGATTTAGTGTATAAATTTTCCAGATTATCACTTGATCGTATTTACTTGACATTAATTTCACATTTCTTCTCATGAAATGCAATGATCTTTCTGTGTGAATCTGAAAGATAACCTGCATCCGAATATCTAACTAATTGTGGACTTGATCCATGTTGATAAAATAATTTCATATCAATCGTATCTCGGAGGTAACGAATGACATGTTTAATATCATTCCAATATCTTCGAGTTGGTACAGAACTATATATTGCAAGTAAAAAAAATGTAATATCAGATCAAGTGTAATTTTCAAGATACATCAGGGTTTCAATTGCACTGAGATAAGGTACTTCAAGATCAAGAATTTCTTCATCGTCTTTACAATGACGAAATGAGTCTTTCTACACATCAAATGATCGAACAACCATTGGAGTACTCAGGGGATGAGCTTTGTCTATATAAAAGTTCTTCAAGACTTTATAGTGAAAGGTCTTTGGTTGATGCGTCTCAATATTGTGTACCAACTCTTTAAATGATGCAGTTGGTAATGTTTTGGTAAACAAAATTGCCATATTGATTCAAGATCGTTTTAACATTAAATTCACTACTCTTCTAGAGTTGTGCTCTTCTGGAGTTCTTGTAAATAACATAGTTAGTGGAGAAGTCATCAAAATTAATCCGCCAACCTCCATATTCAACAAAAACGGTGGCCACCTTTTTAGACCAAACAAGCACCGCATGATTTTATAGCTTTTTTGGAGTTGTCAGGCGCCGCAGGACTATGATGCTACATCTCTTGTCTTTTGTAGAGAGATGCTTCACAAGAGACGCTGTTGAGCAATAGAGATGCTTTGTCTTTCCTTTTACTCTTGAGATGATGTTGCTCTTATGATAAGAGCAAATATTCATTTTTCTGGAAGGATTTATTCTGATGTCGTTTCAGAATCAGATTTCTTAGTGTTGCCCAGATGACTAACACAAGAGGAGGGGTGAATTGAGTTGTATTTAACAAAATAACAATTATAAATCAAATATATAATACAAAATATAAACAAAATATGAAACAACAATAAATATAAAGAGTAAGGGTAAGAGAGAAGCAAACTCAGTATGTTAACGAGGTTCGGCCCCACTGCCTACGTCCTCGCCTCAAGCTACCCCTTGAGGATCCCCGAATTCACTATTCAATCTCCTTCAGGTGGAGATAGAAACCTATTACACCTTTGAACAACACCGCTACAAAGGATCCGTGTAGAACACCCTCTACACTTGCAATCACCTTACACGTGGTGATTCAACGATTCCCTGTGTAGAACACTTTCTACACGCACAAGGGTTGTACACACCCTTTTACTGATACAAGAATTGATAGTGGGTAGGATATCAGAAAACACTCCTCAATGAGTGAAATAAGAACAATACAAGCACAAACTATATCTCTCAAAATGAACAAGGGTTAAGGCTCAATGCTTAGAGAAGAGAGAATGAAAGCTTTGAATGAGAGTTGTATGCTCTTGGTGTTGTAAATGTGAAGCTCTCAAATGATCTATTTATAGGCATATGAGACTTCATATTCAAATTTAAAAAGATTCACATGTCAAAAACATCATCATTCATTTTTCAAAAATTTCAAACCTAATCTTTTTACTTTTTGCATATGACAAAAGGAGCACACTTTGCTTTTCAAAAATTTCAAACCTAATTTTTAACTTTTTGGCACACTTTACTTTTCAAAAATTTCAAACTTAATCTTTTACTTTTTGCATATGACAAAAGGAGCACACTTTACTTTTCAAAATTTTCAAACAAAGACATCTTCCTTTTGCATAAGTCAAGAAAAGTATCAATCACTTTTGAAAATATTCAAATAAAACATGCACATGTGAAAGATGACAATTAATCATCTTTAATATTTTCAAAGTTCAAACCTTTAATCATGGTGTGCACATGTGAAAGATGACAATCAATTATTTTTCAAAATTTTTAAATTTAATTTTCAAAAAATATTCATGCATATGTGGAAAATGTATTTTAATGCTTTATGATAAAATATTAATTTTGAGCCTTAATCCTAATTTCGAATTTTTAAGAGATTTACAATATTACTCTATAACTTTAATGTGAACTTGTTCCCTTCTTGCTCATGCTTGGTTCCTTGATGTGCTTGATTCCATTTTGTTGACAACTTGAGCTTGAGGCTCCTTCATTCTTTGAATTCATTTGTTATCATCAAAATCCATGTGTAAATATATAATTACACAAAACTTGAAACCTTAGGCTCAACACTTAGTGCTTAGTATTTTGCCACTAGTATGACCATGTCTCGGAAGTTATTAACTAAACTGAATGAAGTCAACTAATTTAATAATCAAATATCTTAATTGCGTTAGAAGCTCTCTGCGAAGAGTCGTAAGAGCAATAAACTAAAGGAGAAGAATAAGGCGCTAAAACAGTATGCCCGTGATCTTCAAGATCAATAGCAACGTATATTTGAAAAAGTCCAAATACTAATAGAATAAGGACAAGCTGCATTTAATCTCGCCGTGGATATCTGAAAAAGTCCAACTTCAAATAGAGTAGGGGCAAGCTGCTTTTAATTTCACGGCCTAGTAAATAATTGTAGGATATCTGTATTTAGCGTATCAATATATATAATTTTGTCTTACTTTCATAATTTTCTCTATAAAAGAAATATTCAGCTCATCTTCATTCGCATCCCATCTTCTTTACTTTTCTGTAATTAGTATGCGTTCTTACTCTGCAATCTCTCTCTGCATTCTTACTCTGCAATGGCCCAGCAATCTTCTCGTGACCAATATATGAGATATTCTACACCTTATTCACCAGTTGTTTCTGCTTTTACCGTAGGTGGTATAATGCAATACAATAATGATCTGACTAATAAGTCAGATGTTGATGCTATCTATGAGCTTGTGAGTCTCGGTACCCGATACTCATCAACCATTGTCGCATTTTCTCAGCGACTACAATCCAAAACTTATGATGTTGACAAACTTAATGAGAAAATTTCTATCATTCAGCGACTTATTCTGGAATCCAACATCAAGATAGGAGCAATAAAGTAAGAGAATAGGAATTTAAAATCTTTGCTTAACTCTTCTTTTCGATTGCCTACACCTTTAAACAAGGATGCCATGCAAATTTTTGAAGAACAAGATCGTTTAAAGAATGAGGCAAAGAGCTTCAAATTTGTGTAATTTTGTTTCGAGATAATAAAATAATATTTCACAAATATTCATATTGTGTTTCTATCTTCTGGTAGATGTTCTGTGTGCTCTATTTTATTTCTCATTTAATAATGCACATTTGTTACAAAACTGTAATATGAATCTGAAATACTAATTGCATTTTAGATAATTTATTTCAGAACTAATAATTTTATTCATCTCCCCCTCGAAACCGAAAGGGTTTCTAATTTATATTTCAAATATGTGCAGTTTTTATGAGCTCTTCTGGAGGCTCAATGACATTTAAATCATCTATATAAATTACAATAAAAGCTAATACAAATATTGAAAATATATAGAAAATAGCTTGTTCTACATGCGTTTAGATTGTTTTAGACTGTAGAAGTATTTTTTAAAACTTGATAGAATAAGTACTTCAGGACTATATGCTTAATGCATTTCATATCTAGTGATCCATATAAATATGTAGTTAATCATGCATATCCAAACTTTCGGTAACTATCAAGCTAATAAAAACCTCAATATAATTTCATTCACTTCAAAAACATATCAATATTATTTCTGCAGGAAATCGACTCGTGATTTATATATCACATTTTCATTTCCTTTATACAAATACCCACTGATATTCAACAAATATCACCTCTTAGATGTTTGGACTACAAGTCCATATGTATAACATTTTATTAGTGATATCAATTCTATATGAATTGTTTCTTTCTATTTTTTTGGCCAATATTTTTACGTCGGTATTCTTCGACGGTTCTTAGCTCACTTTTTTTTATTACTTTTTGTAATGTCAAGTGCCATCTTATATGAAAATACGTTGTCGACAACGGGTTTATTTCCATCCAGAATTTCTCCAATACTCATGAAATGTATCGAGATCTCTTTATTTTTAGGTGCCTGTCCCTCTTCAAGAGAATTCATTTTATGAAAATTCTCTTCAAGAGGTACTCTTCAGGAGTATTATACTCTTCAAGAGTGTTTATTATGAGAGAATTTTGTATAGAAAGTTTGGATAGATCTTATTGCTTGTTTTGTAGATACGGACTCTCCAGGAGCACCAATTTTTTTTTTTTTTTTGTGTTTTTCTCTTTCGGAATGCTTTATCTTTTGTATCAATAGGTCTCACACGCTTTTAGACATGTCTTATGTTCATTAGACTGCTAAATTTCTTAATTTTCTTACGAGGACTTCAATCCTCGATGAGATTTTAGCAGCTAGAATATGAGACCTTTTTATTTTATTGCATCTATAAATTAATTATCATCTGAACTTTCAGTTCACCTATGATAATCAAGATATCGTCGAATTATTTCATTTTATTTGTTTCTAGCAAATTTTTCTTTTCGCTCATGGTGAGAAGACTTTATAGTAAAAGAATCTTCTGGTTCTTTTATAGACAAATATAAAAATTATTCGACTTATCGTAATTGATTTCGGATGATCAAGATAATCATGAAAAACATACAAATATTTTGAATCATATCATTTTTTATGTATCATAATATTTGATTCAATAGTTGTATAATCTCATCTCAAAGAGAAAGCTGATAGTTTTTCCAATACGAGCTTCTGGCCCGAAATCATAGAAGTATTATAAAGATATTCATCACCACGTCTAATTTCTTGGTTTATTTGAAAACAATGCATCATTCTCTTCTGAGAATGATATAAATCCAATACCATTCACTTCAGGGAATGATGTGGAACTAGTAGGACGTGACTAATGATTTCTTAACAAAAGCTCATTATTTTACTTAACCACTAGAAGACCAAATATAAATTTAGAATATATTGTGAACTTTTGCACTCGATATTGCAATTTTAGGAGCATATTCGAGGTGTTCATTTTAAACATATATTTTTTAGTGGCTTTCCTCTATACAATTTCAATTATGCAACTTCAGGTGCATTAATCATAATGAGTTTTTGATAAACATATCACTCATTTAAACTATCTCACAGAATCAATAGATTTTTTATTATGAGATACTCAATAAAATTATTGGTTTAGAGCGATCCTTCAGGGATTCTCAATTTCTATTCCAAGATGAATCTTATCATCAATAATTCATAACAAGTATAAAAAATAAATAGAACTTGTATATAAAGTATGTGAATAAACATAAAATTTTATCCAGTAATAATAATGAATATAATCTTTAATACTCACATTGGGGATTGCAAATAATATATTGAAAAACTTACTTGAAGTAGAAAACCACTAACTTCAGAATCAACAGAACCTCTTGCTGATAACGTGTTATGAAACTAATGAAACGAGAGAGAGCGAAAGAGAGAGAGAGAGAGAGAGAGAGAGAGAGAGAGAGAGAGAATATTGCAAGAGAAAGAGTTGTTCTTCAATGCAAAACTTGATGCATATATAAGGGAATGATACCCATATATATATATGAGTACAAAGGGGTAAGTATAACTTAAGTCTTTATTTGATAGCTAAAGATATATTTTAATTGATAGTTTAATGGTCTTAATTAGTGGCTATATATGGTTATACAAATAAGTTTATAACATATATAATTTTTTTTTATGAATGTAGCAATACTTTTTCCAAAGTGTCAGTTATTACATCTTTACTCAATGAGAGTCACCTGTAGCTGAGAATTTGAATATATAAAATTGATGTCTCATGACCACGCACCCAAAAGCAACATTATTAGGATGAATCTTGAATCACGAATGCGCAAATAAAAATGGAAAAAAGGAAAGCTCAAGACGGGTTAAAGTTGATGTTGATCATTACTTTTTATTTCAATTCAGTCTTGATGTTGAATGCTCGAACGTACAGTAATCTCCACTAATCGTGCACTTTTTGTAAGTTGCGCGGAACATGACTTTCATATTATGCTACTTATCTTTCTACGTAATATATTTTATATATTTTAAAATTATTTTTTATTAGTTATTATTTTTTATTTTATTTTATTCTTGTTAAATTAATTATCTTGTTCTATTTATTATTCATACACCACATATTTATTATAAAAAATAAAAAAAATTTAAAATAAATATGATATGTGAAGACAATAAATAAAATTACTAAAAATGATAAGAAATATAAAAAATTAAGTATAATTTGTGACGTAAGAAGAATGACTAGGATTCTATATATATATATATATATAAATACATACATACATACATATATACTTCCGAGTTAATCCCCGTACGTCAATAATTGATTTCAAATGGAGGGCCACACCAATGCTGAAATATTGGACGGATTCCAGCTTTATGAAAAAGTAATATGAAAAAAAAAAGTATGATGAGCATTCCAGTAAAAATAAATTAAAATAATTAAATAAATAAAAGAATATCATATGACCCATGACGCGGAAGTCTCTCTTCATATAACTTTTTTTTTTTAAATAAATTTAATTTGATGTGATACGATAGACTGTAGAATAACGATATCTATAGTTTCAGTCTTCTTCTTTTTGTGTTTCTAGACATCATATTGTGGTACCGATACAAAATTTAAACACAAAACTGCAAACTATAATTAAATATTTAAATAATGCGAGGAACACTACATTTGATAACTATTAATAAAAGTTTATTCTTAAAACGATAATTAAATATTATTATTAATTCAGGTGCTAATGCAAACCAGACGGTACTTACCCAAACAAGTGGTTAGACTTCACTTATCTCTATATCAGAACTATCATCCCCTCCAATGGGTGCACCATCATCTTCATGAATAGGAAAGTTCAAAACAACTGGAAGCTGCAACTCCAATGAAGTTATGGTAGTCGTCGTGCTTTCCTCAAATGGTTCTCTAGGCATTCCAGTTTGTTGAAGCCGCAGTGCATAATTTAGGTAATACAACACATCGTGCATAGTCGGCCTCTCAATACTAAATGCCTTCAAACACTTTTCTACAATAACACCAAATATTCTCAATGAACTAGGTTTAATGTTACCAACAAGTATGGATCGATAATGTTCTCGAGTTGGCCTTTCTTTTGCCATAGCATCCCCCATTCTGCTAAGTTCACCTCATCTCAGCTGAGATGACTGTATAATAGCCGGTCTAGCACAGAGAACTTCAAGAAGTACAACTCCAAAGGAGTATACATCAGATTTCTCTGTCAATTGCAGGGTTGTAAGGTATTCTGGATCAAGATAACCAAAGCTACCTTTTACACCCATGGTGAAGTTGTCTGGATCGGGAAGGCCGGATTTCGAAAGGCCAAAGTCGGCAACTTTAGCCACATAATGTTCATCGAGCAGAATGTTTGTTGACTTCACGTCACGGTGAATGATTCCTCCAGCTGACCAGTGTGTAGATAGTGTAGACCTTTTGCCGCACCGATGCAGATTTCTAGTCTTTGCTCCCAAGATAATTCAGACACTGAAGTTGATCTCTCATAATTGTCATCTGAATGATAGAGGTGATCTCTCAGCGTCCCCTTTTCCATGAACTCATAAACCAATATCATCTCATGCCGTTCATCGCAAAATCCAATCAGAGAAACAAGATGGCGGTAACGAATCTGAGATAACACCATGATCTCCGTTTGGAATTCCTCCAGGCCCTGCCCATGTCCTGGATCGCTTCGTTTCACGGCCACTTTGGTATCATTTTTAAGAGTTCCTTTGTAGACTTTCCCGAATCCACCCTCACCAATCAATAGCTTTGCATTGAAGTTCTTCGTTGCACTCAGTATTTCAGAAAGAGGTACCCTTAAACTAAGGTTTAGACTGGGAGCAAGGGAAGCATTAGGACCTCTTTGAGTCAACCTGCTATGCGAGCTAAACCCTCCATACAGAGGCACTTCCAAAATCTGATCATGCCATGGCTTCCTGAATTTCAAACCCAACACCACCAATATTACCAAAATGAAAAAAGCCCCACTACATGCAGGACCAATTATAGCAGGGGAGAGTTTCTTTTTCCCTACTTCAATTTCCCTAGGAGGAGTGAAACCAGATTGATTCACTACCTCGAGAATCTCCAGCCCATTCAAAAAGGCATTATGTACCCGAGAGTCCTCCACTCGGCTAATACTAGCATTCACAAATCCCAAACCATCAGAATCAACCACAAAATCGATGTAAAATGGAACAGCACCCATCCTCTCTGTTATACTGTAAGGATTGATCTCCAAACTGAAATTTCTATTGATATAGAGATTGAACCACAAGTCATTAGGTGTTGCACTTACTACATCAGAGAAATGGACCCGAAGAAAGTTCTTAGAATTCTTATTGACAGGAAAACTCCAAGTTATCTTTGGAAAACTGGAGTTGCTGCTACTATCTGTAAATTGTTTCGCCGTCTGATACACAAAAGCTGGGGCAATATACTTGGTGATCCTTTCGGGTTCGTAATAAGGTGTTTCACCTTTGTACTGATCAATTGTTTCATTTTTTGGGCTCTGTAAGTAATCATTATCTAGATCCCAATTCCTCCATAACTCATCGAGCTTGGGCGTAGAACCCCCAACGTCGATCCTATGGACTTTATGCAAAACCTTGGAGCTCAAACGACTGTAGTTACTCTTAGCTCCTTGAGAAGTAATGTATGGGGCCTGATCAGGGATGAAGCTCTCGGGGCCAAGAAAAACTTCTATGGCATTCACAAAAGCCGAAGATGTCTCGTAGGGTATGAAGTAGATTTTAAATTCACCTTTTGGGATGGTGAGCAAGAATTCCTCAATCTTTGGAGAACTAGTAACGTTTCGAAACCTATAGTTCGTCAAAAGTGAAAGCCCAGAAACCGAAACATTGAACCAAGCAACAGACATATCAGGATGTGACAAGAAAACAAAGAAATGGAGGCGTACAATGTATGTGCCATCCTGGTTGATGTCAAACCTATATAAAGACGGGTGTTTGAAAATTATTGCCGTTTGATAAAGAGGTGAGCTGCTTGCTGATGAGTTGCTGTTTTTGACAGTTTCTCCCTTTCCGACCAAGAAACCCCGGTCGCCAACGAAGACTCGGGTATCGACGTTGGTGTTGGAATGTGCTCCACAGTTGATGAAGTAATTATCAGGAGGAGAGTAAGCTGAGGAGAGAAGCAGAAGTGAGGAGATTTGAAGAGATAAGAAAAGACACAGTCGGTAAAGAAGCTTATGGGAAAGAAGAACTTCCATAAATTTTCTGCGAAGGATTGCTACTTGTCAGTGGTTATGAATATGTGAAAATGGAATAAAGGTAGTGACGATCATGAAATTCATGGATGGACATGTATAGCAGTGGAAATCTTAAAGAAAGACTATGACTTGGAAATATGTCATCATTCCACTAATTTCATAAAGAATGGCAAAAGAAAAGGAAAAAAAAAAAGAAGGAAAAAGAGATGGGAAACCGAGAAGCCCCCACAAGAGAGTAAAGAAAGGGGTAAAAGAGATATTGGTGCTATAGCTTGGGAAAACAATAATTGATACCTAATCTAGATAACAGCTGCACGTTCTATTCCTGAGTAATAATTGAACCGAGCCATGGGCGGGTACTAAGCGGTTAGCCGAACGAGCCATGGGAGGGTGAGAGTTGGTGATTTGTTGGTTGTCGGTTTGGTGGTTTGTGCGTCTACCGTGGGCTGTGACAGTGGGGAAGACGTGGGGTTGTTGGGTTCGACAATGGTGGTGATGGGTGCGACCGTGGTTGGCTTGGCTTAGAACAGAGGGTTGGGGCTGGATGTGTTGCAGGACAGAGCACGGAGGCCTCGGCAGCATGAGGTGGTGTCTAGCATGAGCAAAGAGGGTCCTCCATGGCCTGACCGTGCGTGGGTTGGGAGGTGCGACACTGTGAGGAAAACTTGCGTGTGGGACTTCAACGTGGCTCGATTGGGGGGTGGTGAAAACTTACGAAGAGAGAGAGAGAGACAGAGAGAGAGAGTGCGGAGAGGAGAGAGGGAGATTGTGAGGAAATAAAGTGTAGAGACGTGGGGAAAGTAGAAATTGGAAGGAGTGAAAATCGGGAGTGAGCGAGCAACCGACGGGGGAGGGGAGAGAGAAAAAAGAAAAAGTACTTTCTGACGTCAAAACGA